>CM050163.1:471395716-471660716 GCA_027410445.1 Discoglossus pictus | reverse complement strand
AAAAAGAAAAACACAAATTAACTTTAAAACAGGGCACAAACATTCATACATTTACAATCTTTCATTTTATATATCAGACCAAAAGAATACTACTTTTAAACGACTTTGCATTCAAACTTTTTTTTATTACACACTGGTTGTAGAGCGACTTCAAAAGTATTCTTTTTGAACTATTAATTTCCATGCTGGAATTCTTCCATATTTTTGACATTTTAAAACTGGAAGACAATGTACAGAATTTTTATATACACGCTAATTCTAAAAGTATGGATACACGCAATATTACAAGTTTTCTAATATAATAGCTTGCACTGAAGACGGTTACATTAATTTCTGTATTTATGGCCTAAGAAAAAAAAAAAAAGAAATAGTATTATTATATATTCAGCATATAGAACTTTAGATATGCACTACTGCATAGCAAAATTTATTTTTACGCTTTTCTAAATTTCATATGTCTTTTTTGGCAGCATTAATGTAGATGTCATAAGATAAAAGTAGCAGCTTAACTAGACTAGATATGCTAGTTTTTTAATGCATTTTGAAAACAATTTTTTACATGTTAAGCAAATCGATAAAGCGTCCCAGAGACCCCGAAAAAAGTGCATATTTTACAGTAGGTAAAGCAGTGTACCATGCAAATCCAAAATAGTCTTCATGGAAAAATCACTGCAGAAAGGGGATTATAGGAAAAGTCAAGATTTTTTCATAAACAAACTTTAAATGTACATAAGACATGCCTGACTGCCATTGGAATTTTTTTCACTTACTTAAAATCTGGTCTTTAAAAATTGAATTGGAGCTAGTGAACGGAAACAAAAAATAATTTGGGCCCCCCTTCGCAACTTCTCCCTATCAGTCCCCATGCTTTGCTCCTGCTGCACTGGAATAGCCCAACCCCTGAATACAAATATTGGGCCCTGGGACAATATTCAGACACAACTACTTTAAAGAACAAAGTGTTCTTTGCAAAATTATGAGGATATAGTAATTCTTTTACTTTAAGGCTGAGAAATAGGTTTATTAAAGTCTCCTTTAAGCCTAATTCTCCCTTGCTTATCATAAGCATAATCAATATTAAATGTATATTATCCTGCAGCATCCAAGACAGATCTAAAATAACTTGAACTATACCTTGGCCAAAATGATCCTATCAGAATATATCTGCTGTACTGTGTATTCTGCAGTGCTCTTGTCCATGGTCTAGTTCATCCGTATTTTTAAACCAGACATTCTTCCTATAAATGAAGGAATGACAGTGGAAGAAAGTGTTAATATAATGTAATGTATGTCTGTTCAGTCCCAAAAACCAGAGTATGCTAAGCATGCACACAATATCCACACAACTACACAGCAGGAAAGAAGTGTTTTATAATATCAAAAACACAATATAAAATGAAACTTATCTTTTAGTAGATGTAGACTGTATTTTCCAGTTGTGCTGTACTAGAACTAGTCTTTCACCATATGGTGGGTTTTAATACGAAATGGTTATTATCTATGCATTTAATTTGACGGTCACAGGATTTGACTTTTCTTCTTTTTCATCACAACCAAGTTGTGGGTTTAAAATTTGAAGCATCTTAATTTGCGAGCTACAATAAAGATGTGTATTTTTCATCACCATTTCTTTGGCAAGGCAACCACACACCAAGCTATTTTTAAATATTGATAAAAGTCTCTCAGATAGAGATACATATAATGCACAATTAGTCTCTCCGGAATCCAATTTATATTTTAGGATGTGACTTTTAAAACTTGCTTTGAAGTTGTATTAGAGGTGGATCAGTTTATGTTGGATTTTGTGCCAGCAGTTAACCTAAAGTGGTTCTTTTCTCTCAATTCAATCAGGCAAGACATAGCTGAGGTCTCGTCCCCACGAAGATTCCTTATCTGATTGAATAGAGACAAATATATCTGTGATGCCTGGCAGGCAAAGACCAAGAGGAAGCAACAGATACAGCACATATTGGACAGACAGACAAGAGCGTTTAAAAAATCCTGATTAGTTGCACTAGCTCTTTATGAGAGAAGAGTAGAATTATGCCTTTTCAGTATCCCATTTTAAGTATACATGCCCTTATGCATACCATAATGTCTTTATGAATGATTCAACACATCCTAACACCAAAGTACTAATGCCAAGTAAAAATGGTGTAGTTTATTATGATTATTGGCATTAACGTTTATGTAATGTTACCTAAATCTATAAAATATAATTATATTTAAATAAGTTTAATAGTATTTAGTAGCTACACTGAGGCAAGACAAGTGTTTTTTTGTTATCCAACCCAGTTGCCTCCTTTTGTTCAAAGTTCCCATGCATATTCTGGTAATCACATTTAATAGTTGTCAAACCACGAAATGTCGTCACGCTTTGCGAGCTCGTGAAGTGAGATTGCAAGAACTGCGCCCCTCGCAAAGCGGGGGACGAAGTTCAGGCCGCAAATGCGGACGCTCACGAAGCGAGGGGACGCATTTGCGGAGGTGGAGACTCTACGGCGCCTCGCAAGACGTTACAAACAGCCACAGAGGCAGGACTTTGAAAAAAAACATCTAACACGCAATGATTAATTAAGGGCTTACACAAAAAAATACGAGCTGCGGGAACTCGAAAAAAACACGACCTTAACAGACGAAACTCGCACAGCTGAAAACATAAAGAAAAACACTAAATACATACAAAAATGAAATAAAAACCTTACCCACAGCAAGGGGGGGGAACACCCAGGACATCTGGAAGTGAAGTTACACCTCAATTTAAGTCAAATTTACAGAGTTTAGACACTAAAAAATCCCCTAAGCGAGAGAAAAATGGCCACCCAAAAAACGAAAACGAGGCTATATGACCCCTAAAGCCGCAAAACACCACCAAGCACATACGACATTTCCAAAAAGCCGTACGAGGTACAGGATACACTATTAGCAAGGACGCTAAATTATCCACACCCGCGTACCACATACACATTCGCCCCAATTTTACAACATTGTCTTACAGAATGTGGAACTACACAGCTACACTAACGTTTTCTCCTCGCGCACGCAGCCTATTTACACTACACACGGCACACATTGCTGACACTTACACCTCGGCTCAACAACACTGCAAATCTACATTGGATGCTGCAGCAACATCAAAACAGATTGTTAGCTCTTCAGCACAATGCTTGCTGCATATATTAATTACAAATAGGTAAAGTATATTAATTTATTAATTAATTAATTGGCAGAAAAACCTACATATACACAAAAAAACAACAACACTATCGCAATAAAAACGCCAAAGCCATGCACCACACGCCTCACAAGGAGCGCCAACGGTGCTCATAGCACACAAACTACACCAGGGGACAGCCTTGCAATAAGCACAAAAAGGAGATCAGCGCGGACCTTACAATCAACAAAAGCGCCTCTGCTAACAAAAAATACACCAACCAAGAGGCTGGCAATGAGCACCAAAAGTGCTCATTGCGAGCCACGCGATGAGCGCCAAAGGCGCTCAACGTGAGGCTCGCAATGAGCGCCGAATGATCTCAGACCACCAAAACACTTACTGCCTGTGGCAAACAGCATTACCTGCCTTAAAAATTACGGGTCAATAAAATTGTGACGGGCAAGTCGCTAGTTGGTATATATTTATTAAAGTGGGAAAACCAATTACTCCTGGTTATCAAAACACGCAAGAAAAGAGATTCATCAACTGTGATCATTTTTGTTCACGCACTTTTGTAGATTTAATTCAGTTACTGTGAAAGTAAGTTGGAACATTCATATAGTGAAACTGGCAGATCAGGTTATACATTATTCATTACATCATGACTAGGTTAGATTTTAGTGCTTAACAGTCTAAACTGTGTGCAAGATTTTTACAAAATGCAATACTGTTTCTTGCACTGTATTTTAAGCATCTGTCATTGTTGAGGAGCTGAACTTTTTTTTCACTGTAGGATTTTTCTGAAAAGCTAGACTCAAACCTGCCAGCTTTTGGAGCAAAATTAAAAAGGGGATGGTGTAAAAGCTGGAACAGAACAGAAATAGCAAGAGCGGTCCCTTTATATCACTGGGATGTGTTAAATACCCCCGATAATACAATTTAAGAGAGAAAGCGGATCTGATATTATACTTTATTGACTCCTCAACAACCAAATACCACTTCATATTATAAAATAAGTTCTTATAAAATAAATTCATATTGAAATCATTGGGATATGTAAATTATAATGGAGAACAATATTGAATAACCAAAATCTACCCCTAAAAAAAAAAAAAAAAAAAGACAGAATAAGAATGATAAAATGACCCGAAATGGTAACTTCCCAGTGAGCCAGAAATACTAAATTCTCCAGGCACATATGACTAGATTCATGCAGTAAGCTTAAAAAATTCTACAGAAACTAGTTTCAAATATCTGTTCCCAGGTCAGGAGGAAATGTATGATATTATATTCCTTATAAAATGCTGCCGATACATCACTTGCAATATCAATGTATTTTAAACCGTTTATAAAGAAACTCCCATAAGTAAAAACTCTATCAGGACTAATTTCAGGACTAATAATAGACAAATGGATACTGTGTCTCACTCTGTTTGGTCAATTACAAAATAAATGATATTGTGACACTTTGCCTCCTTTGAATCCAGCCTTCAATACACCTGACAATGCATACATTTGGTATGGTTATATGGTTATCATAATAGGAAATTAGTCCTGATACAGATGTTGCACCTCAGTAGGGAATAACTTATTGCTGAATACTTAAAATAAGTAATACCCTGTTTCAAGTGATATATCAGTAGCATTTTCACAGTCCGCTTCACTTATAAGGACAGGAATTTTTTAGGAATTCCTTCTTTGACTGGTTATTATAAATGCTCTATTGTAAATGTGGTTCCTTTTAGCGATTATTATAGGAAATATTATAGTGATTGTATATGAACGGTCTATTTTGTTTTGCAAATCCCATGGAGTCGTGCATATCTGGTGAATTTGGTACCACTGGCTTTCTTTGAAGTGTCTGTTCTCTGTAAAATCATATCCTGCCTCGGAACAGACACTTAACACTAGTTTCCCTAGATGGTTTTCAGGTCTATTGCATGAATCTAATCTAGACATGTATGTCTGGTAAATTTGGTATAACTAACTCCCTCAGATGGGTAATTTTATAAAAAAAAAAATATTCTGGCTTGTTAAAGGTTTATTAAAGCATACTATCAGATGGGTTTTTGGCTCTTAAATATTGTTCTCCTTTGTATTTAACATATCCCAATGATTGTAGAATGAATTTCTTTTATAAAGGTTCCTTTCCGGGTGTTATTTTGGTTGTTAAATGATTAATAAATGGTTAATAAAGTAGAATACCAGATGGGGTTTGGTCCTTAAAGATTGTTCTTAAGAATATTTAACACATCCCAGTGATATTGGCATCAATTTCTTTTATACAGGCCCTTTCCGTTGTGTTCCGGCTTTTGCACCTTCCCCATAAAAGTAATGCTTAGTTTCCTTCATTCTGCAGGAAACTATAAAATATAAAGCAACAGTCCTGGATATTTGCAACCTAAGAACTTTGTTTCACATCCATCAAATGAAATTTACTTCAGCTATTCACACTGTTGGCTACATTATTTCCTACTCTCAAGAATGGAATAATGGTGCAGTACATTTTCTTTTTGTAGCATAGCCTATATTCTTTTTAGGGACATATTTATAGTACACCTCTAAGTACAACTGTGTCCTGTCAATACAGTACACAATATACAGTCTTGACTTTAAAGGCATATCTAAGTTATCTGGATTATGAATGCATCTGATAGTGGAGAATTCAGTAGTGTATGAAAACATTTTTTTTGCATGAAAACATACCAAAATAAACATTTACAAACTCACCCTGATTTTTGCTAAATCTCGAGTTTGCAAGCAGCAGCTTTTATGAGTAGATACCCCCTGAAAATCCTTGCTTAAATTAGCATAAGATTCATCATTCGTTTTGGCCAATCACAGGCAGCTATACATTTTAATACAATTTAACTATCAATGATTGCAGTTTGTGCAGGAAGTAATCAATGGATGTGTAGTTTTGCTGTAGAAGGAAGAAGGAGGCGTCAGACATTGATCTATATATCTTTGCATTCAGCTGCTGCTGGCTTGAAGATTAGAATAGGGTTAAACCTGTACCCCAATGCAGTGTTTCTATTGGGAGGTTCACTGTGCCTATGCAAGCAGCTCTGGAGTGAGGGAAACAGGTTTTATGCTTAAATAAAATAAATCTGTTGTATATGTATAGAATGACGCCATGCAATGTGTGTGTGATATAAGCAGCGTGTGTTCGATTAGAAAAAGGTAAAAAGAGGGAAACTTAGATATAACTTTAAGTTAGACTAGGCTTTACATTTTCCTCATTTTCTGGACTAATGAAAATACCAGTTCTGTCTGTTATGTTTCTCATACTATTTAAGGATGAAGAAATTCTGCAAGCTGCATCTAACCCTCATGTCCTTCCCCTTCACGGCATTTTAGTTACATTTCTAGTACTATCACATGTGCTAGAAATAGAGTAGCACTGCAGGTTCAGCTTGAGTAGCTGTTCCATTCATATGCGAATGTGATCAAGGTGCACCTACAGGAAGCAAATGATTTCCACGTATATGATGTGTTTACATGCGCACAAGAGTAAGAGTACTGCAAAATAAGAAAGAGGAGAAAAGCAATGGGTTGAAGGCCATGGGTTGAGAAGTATGCCAATAGAAAAAAATTCTGATACCGTTTATTGTATCAATATAAATGTATGCATTAAACCTAACAGTGAATCAATGTAAGACACGGGGTGACATTTGTTATTAAAGTAAAATTGCCTGGACTTCTTAAAATATGGTTAGAAATGGTGGCTTTGCTTTCCCTAAGCAAAAACTTATATTAAACAGATCTTTCTATTTTTCCATAGCTCCCGCCAGGAAATGTCCATTACATTATAGGCAGGAACTAATGTATATACCCTGTGCGTAAAGAAAAAAAAATGAGATCCATAACTGCTGTAATGCTGCATGTATATATGCAAACAACATGACATAATGAGCCACTAGCAGAATCACCAAAATTAAAGTTAGTTAAGTGTAGGGAGTAATTTTCTAAAGCAGATTTTGGAACATGCATATTTTTTTTTGCAGCTCAAGTTTGGATTACACTTCGTGTACAATCATTATATTGATAAACTTGATGGACTAAAGTCTTTTGTCAACCAAAATTACTGTTACTATGTATATTTGTTAATTCATCAGCATGTACAGTACAACCTAAAATAGGTCACCTGAATTATAGGTGAATTTAAGCCTTATGAATTTAGTAGTGCACATTTACATGAAAAAAGTTTTTCATGGATTATTTTTACACACACCTATTTTACGGTTCTTTGGCTGACGGGGCATGAGAGCCGATAAACATAAAACCAGTTTGAGAGCATCACTTGGAAAAAGACAAACAGTCCGAAATGTAGAAAAATATCCTCTTTTCAAATGAAAAGAAAAATATTTTCATGTCCATTTAATGTTATGAAATGATTCATCTTAGAATTCAGTGAAGAGAGATAGAATTAACCCCACTTGTGTCAAATGCACACACACAACAAATTGGCATGGAAATTACTTGAGGACCCTGCGGCACTGAAGGGTTTAACATTGCCAGAAGCTGCACAAAAGCCTAATATATTATTAATTACTTTTTCTTAAGAATTATCAAAGCAAAACGTCCTAGGGCATTAATTCAATGTGTTGTCTTAACAGCTGACACTAAACAGATGATATTTACTAGGCTCTTAGGAAAAGAGTATAGAAAAAAAACAATCAATCCGTCATAGCATAATCCAACTTCCATCTCATTCATTACGAGGCAGAAATGCAGAGTAATGTAATTTATACCAACTCAAACTGAACGAGGACTACGAGACAAAAATCATATTCTCTCTACTTTTTTTTAGCACAAATCACAATTCCAGTATATGTGGTAGTACACAATTCAGGTTTCACTATCACAGTCCGAGAAAACCATCAACTATAAGCTTAACTCCTGAGGTTAAGGGTCTCCTGTACTTTGACGGATGTTGTTCTGATTCAGCACCAAGATCAATAATAAAACATATGACTATATGTGGTGTATGAGAGCCACCCAGGGCAGTTTGTCTCATTGTATTAGTCATCAAGAGCACCTTGTTTCACATTTTGTCATTCAACAGGTATCTAAACCAAATTTTATACACACGTTTGTATGGAGTTATTTCCGTTATATTTACTTACACTTCCAACACTTGTTAACATAAAATGATCTAATCTGTCCATAGGCTCTTCATCTTACTGAAAGAAATACAAGTGGTGTTTCTTATCTATAGGTAAACAAGAATACAAGCGAGGGAGAAGTAGTAGCCAACCTTGGACAGGCCCAAGAGCTCAGATTTACTTATAAAGCATTAATAATGTATGCTTAGTGGGACTTGTATATGTTCCTGTTCAATACTATGATGGCTGCAAAGATGTAATTCTACATGGCTTGAACATATTTTTTAAAATTCTAACACCTTATTTGAGGTTTGCTTTTATTTAAAATTTATGACATCCTGATATCTATCCAGATTTGTTTGAATAGCCAGGAATCCACAAGCTTTTTTTGTTTTGTTCTTGTCCAACAGCATCACAGCATATGTTTAGTATGTCCAACACTTCCATCAAGCAAATTAATTACTTGCGTAACATTTTTGCTATGTTGATTCTTGAAATTAAATATTATATTCTGATGCATTTTAAAGAGATGATGATTTAGGCAAAAGTTTACTAATGTACTGGTTGACATACCACATCATGTGTGGCTTTGCAAGCACTAACCAATCTATATCTCGAATAGGGGCGTTATCATTGTATAGGCTGTAATAAGCTGAAAACATTACATTAAAAATGATGGAGGGCAAAATGGTGGTCTGCCAATACATTGAATTAAATGTTATATTAGATCCCATTAGTCTATAGCATGGGTAGATTTAAAAAAGAATAGGGAGTCGATTGTATGTTTTCAAAGTGGTGAATTAGTTGCGGTTTAGTTCTTCATTTGTGCCCCTCAAGGTCATGTTCAATGCTTCAATAACCTCATCTATCCATTTCCGCCGTCCCTTTTTGTTCTTGTCTTCAATATTTCCCAGCATCAGAGTCTTCTCTGTCTTCTCATGATATGTTGTTAAAGTATTTGAGCGAAGCCTCATGATCATACCTTCTAGTGAAGTTTTTTTTTACTTTATTGCATAGGCTTTTGTGTTAAACAGCGGGCATATGCTTTACGGGAGCAATGTATAAATTGATATTTTTGATTAAAAGAGTGAAGTACATTGTATTCTTAATAGCATGTGCCCACCTTTTAGACATGCAAATGAGCTTACTAATGGATTATTCGTTGTCTGTACTTGTACACGGTAGAGAGCTTCTCACTCTAGTGCTCTAAATATACCAAATGATTGTTGTGATATGTCAAGTGACATACATACATTAAACAAACCGTGTTCATATCATTGACCTTGATGTACAATTATCCCACAGAAGGCCAAAAGTAGCACTAATGTGTAATTTATAGTACTATATTATCTTTTCTAAAACCTGACTTCATTATGTGCAAAATATTTTACAATGTTTATACTAAATAAAAAAATTAATTTTAACTATTTTATCCAATTTTGCCAACGGACATGTTGTCTTTGTTCCTAAAAGATTTATATACTTGAGGAGTGGAAGAAATCATGGAATCCGATAAGATCTGTATTTAGTTCTGTTGAAAACTGCTCTCCAATTCTTCTAATACAGTAGTGCACTTGACAGTAGAACTGTATATTAGAGCAAGCCTTCACGTGAAACCCCTCTCCCTCAAGCTACTGGCAGACTAGCCGTCTAAGAGTAAGGTCCCCACTACATATTATTTTCTATAAAAATATTTTATGGTTCGGTCTTGCATTGCTGTTAATGTTGCGAATATATAACATAATAAACAAGGATGTGAACTTTTTCCCCAACAAAATACCCTTTAAACTAATTTTCCGTTAATTTAAAACAATGTGTAGAGTGCACCTTAATAAGCTTTCGTGTGTAAATGATTAAGACAAAAATCATTCAGATAAAGTTAAATATGGGAGCAAAATGTATCATGTCTGTAGCACAGCAGAACAGTCCATACGTACATGTTGCTGTCTATCTGTACATTGGCTCCACTCACAGCGTCATCTAATCGGAAAACATCAAAAAATACTCAAGTAGGCTATCAAGGCTGGCTGAAGTAACCAATAACACAATTTTTGTAAAGGATTATGTTGTCATTACTACAGCATTATGCTTGGGAAATTATATTTATAACAAAGGAACGGTCTATGTACTGGCCACAAATTAATTAAACAGTGATGTTTATGTATACCTTTAAAGGATCACTGAAGTTAAAGAAAAAAAATGCATGTGTTTCTCAAGTATGTACCAAACTAACAATACTAGCAGCTATTTTACCCATGAACATGAGCCATTTTTTAGGAAAATCTGAATTTTGAAGATTCTGGTTATAAGTATAGTAATCCATTAGTGTGTTACATTCTGGGAAGGGTTGGAGAAAGAGGAAACAGTGAGAGGTCTGGAGGCTTTGTTGTTAGGTAATTGGATAAGATTGAATTTCACACCACAGCTCTCCAGTAATGTAAACACCCGACTCAATCAAACAAACCCCTTTCACCAATGTATCATGGATGACTCCAGGGTACAACATAGACATACAATTTTTTTCCAATTATAAACAAGCTGAATTACTTTTTCCTACATATTTATACTCTGTCGGACAAAAGCTACTGTACGTTGGTCCTTTAAAAATGTAAAATTCTGCATTAAATACATTCTACCATTCAAAAATACAGAATGAAAGGAGGGAGCTATACAGATAAATGAGGCCTCACTGGTTATAGGTATATCTTAGACCTCCTGTTTGTAAAGTATAAAAATGCAAAGTGAAAATTGATTAACATTCAACTGTTGGAAACAATACTTCTGGATGCATTTTATTCTCTGGGGAAATTGAGTAGAGGTCAATGCCTACAATTAAACTACATCTTCTATTCATTTGAAATGATTGTTAAAAAATAAATAAATCTACCGTGTGTTGGAGAGCATAAGCTAAAGTGTTACGCATATGCAGAAATGTAATCATAACTGACTTCTGCTCTGCTATCTCCTAGATATGTTAACAGAGAAGATTTAAATACTTGCGAAAATGCACTGCAGCTCAAGTTCTAACATATTCACCATATTCAATGTATTTCTTCACCTTGTATATAGTGCTGCATAATATGTTGGAAGCTTTATCAATAGTGATGCAAGGAAAAAAAATAATTACAAAAATCAGTATAGATATGCCATATACAAATATGCAAATTAAGATAAAATCCCACATAATATAGTAATTCATATAATATAGTAATTCATTGTTTGGGAAGCAACCTAATTATATCAGCATGATACAGTGACCTTTCAAATGTGCCACTTCCAGCATTCACATTGAATATCAATATAAGTTGCTTTATTTGTCTACTATTATATGTACCCTCCTGGGTGTTTTAAAACCTAATGTGATCTGCATGAAGATATCCTGGAGAAAGGCTTATCTAAGTTGTGATATATAAAACCATAAAATGGAAATATAATTTATACAGAAATAATCTACCATCACAGCATGAGCGACTACAAATGCAATTCTCCATCTGTGTATTGTATCTGCAAATTTTGTACACTTCTGCCTATAATATAGCATATTATATGGTGAAAGGTTATCTGTATGCTCTAAACCAGTGGTAGACAACCTGGTTCCTACTGCCCACTAGTAGGCGATTTCAAGCTTTCATAGTGGGCGTCGGGGTAATCGCTAGGTGGCGTCGCTGATGAGTGACATCACGCTCCGGAGACCTCAACACCTAGGGACAGAGGTCAGGACCGGATCACTATCTAGTAAGTACAGGGCGACACATTGCTAGGGTCATATGTTTTATGTAACCAGAAATGAGAGAGAGTAAATTGAGTTACTGCGGCATCAGTGGATGGTAGTTGACAACCCTTGCTCTAAACCGACTGCTTTTTTTAACCAATATCTTCATGGGCTTTAATTTGAATGGAAACAAGGGAATGTAGGTTACAGCTCATTTGGCTTATGCACATAACACTACCTTGTGCCACCTAAAAACTAATAAAAGAATGCCTTTAAGTATTCCTCTGCCTCCTGTTTTCTAGCCTATGGTCCCAGATATTGTTTTATCCCTATACATCCTGCAACATGACTCAAGTCCAATCTTGTTGCAAGTTGCCCAACTAGTAAAGCTTTTCACTTTTATGTAATGTATTTGCACAAGGTGCAAAAACACAGGTGCAAATCAGTCATGTTGGCGGCAGGGGTTGCATGAGAGGAAATGTAACTATTCAAGGAATGGAGGAGCAGAACAAACTGACTTCCATTTATAATAGTCACAACACTTCTAGTTAGCAGTACTGCAGCTGCAACATAATTTGCTAGATGACTCAATTAAATAGACCTGGATGACAAGTGCAGTAAATTCTTAGGTACAAATTGTTGCACTTAGACACCATAGGTGTATATTGCCTCCCTACCTGTCAATTAGTCCAGGAAGACAGCTCCTATAATAGATGGGCTAGCCCTTCATTGTCATGTAACAGTGCAGTCTTTGCAGTTATAGCTGATTTGTAGGCAAGTCCAATTTTTATTGAAAATCATCCATAAGGTTTGAGGAAGAGTGCCAGGAAGCCTCTACATGTTACTATTGCTAATATTCATCATCATATTTACAATACTAAACTGTTCTATTTAACCTTTTGATGTAGAATTGTAATTATAAACTTTAAAATCCATTGCAATGTATCTGGTATACTGACTTGCACAATGGTATATGTCTTTAATAAACATTGCAAACTTATTTTATTCACTGTAATTCAGTTATCGTTTTAAAAAAATAAATAAAAAAATACTTCAAAGTTGACAGCACTATATAATAAGTATAAAAACTCCAGGAAATATGAACACCATTAAAATGACAGGGTGCATTTTTTGTTTCTCGCTCAAATTTGCTCTGTTTTGGCTCCTACACCAATGTCTATTACTGTCTGGCTCAATTTGATTTTTGGTGTCAAATTTTTGTTATCCCTTCCCTTCTACCCTGTCACACTGGGCATTCCCAGTTTATGTCTAACTTCATTAAAGCTTTGTTCTACATTGGGTTATTAAATCTAAGTTTCTTTCCGTAAAGTATGTGGATGTCAGTGATATCATTCTTTCAATCATCAGTAAATGCTGAGGTACTGCAAGTCAACAGGAGAAGCAGGTTGTCCCCCACACCCATTCTGTCTTTGGGACATCACGGTCAGGGACTTATGAAAATGGAGACTACACTTCTTTTGGGTTTAAGACTTACTGTGCCTTGCTCTATCTCAGGCAGGGGTAAGGTCTACTAGATCTGTGCTTCATGCATAATTTCAGATTGAAGGTAATAGAGTCTGACATAGTTGATTTCTTGTAGTTGATATTTTTTTAGAGAGCATGTCCACCTGAACAAATTGTTTAGTCGCTCAGTCGCGTCAGACTCTCGTGCCCCCATGGACTGCAGCACGTCAGCTACATCTCTCTATCACCTCCCCTCTGAGCTCCATCAAGTTCATGTTCATTGCTTAAGTCACCTCATCTATCCATCTCTGACTGGGCCATCCCATTCTTTGTGTGCCTTCCAAGCATCACAGTCTTCTCTATGGAATTCTGTCTCCTGATGATATGGCCAAAATATTTGAGCTTTAGCTTCATGATCATACAATTCGGTTACGTTTGTGATTTCCTGTAGTACTGATTTATTGGATATTATCGGAGTCCAAGGGACTATGAGCACTTTTCTCCAACACCACAATTCAAAGATGTAAATTCTAAGGTGCTCAGACTTCTTTATGGTCCAGCTCTCACTGGGAATATCATAGTTCTAACTATGCGGACATTTGTTGATAGTTTATTATCTTTACTTTTTGTCCAAGCTTGCCATTGATTTATTTCCTCCCCAGAAGTAAACATCTTTTAATTTGATGTCTACAGTCACTCTCTGTCACTGCCTCCACTTCTTCCCTGTCTATTTGCCATGATCTATTGGTCTTTAGCATCAGTCATTGATATTTCTCCCACCAATATTAATTCCGACTTTGGATTCTTCCAGCCCCGGCCTTACGCATGATGTACTCTGTGTATAAGTTGAATAAATAATGTGACCACATATAAGCCAGTCACACCTTTGCCAATCTTGATCCATTCTGTTGTCCCATGTTCGGTTCTGACTGTGGCTTCATGGTCCACATACGGATTCCTCGGGAGGTGGATGAGATGGTCTGCTACTCCCATCTCTTTAAGCACTTGCCAGATTTTGTTATGATTCACACAGTCAAAGGCTGTAAATGTTTTTCTGAAACTTTCTTGCTTTCTCTATTATCCATCTGACATTGGCAACTTGCTCTATTGTACTGCTTCCTGGGTGGAACCCGGCTTGTACATCTAGTAGTGCCCGGTCCACATATTGTTGGAGTCGAGCATGTAGGATCTTAAGCATTACCAAGCTGGTATGTGAAATCAGTGCAATTGTTCCCTTTATATTGTAAGTCTGCGAGTTTCAATCCTGCAAGGTGCTTTAGGGAAAGCGCTATGGACACCGGACTCCAAGCTCAAAGACAAGGCCATCCACTCTTTGCAATGTGTGAATCTCTAACTTGTCATTGCCTGTAACTTAACTTATGTATAGCGCTTCAGAATATGTTGGCGCGTTACAAATAAACGATAATAATAATAGTAATAATAATAATTGGAGAACTCTTTAGGGCTGCCTTTATGGGGATTGGGATGTAGACTGACCTTTTCCAGTCTATTGGTCATTGTTGAGTTTTCCAAATGTGTTTGCAAAAGACAAGTAACACATTCACAACATCATCCTGTAGAATTTTGAATAGTTCAGTTGTGATTCCATCAACTCCTGCAGCCTTGTTATAGTCCAATTATAAAAAAAATAGAGTAAAAAAACATTTCAAAACCATTGGTTTAAAAAACTAAAAAATTTGAAGATAACTGCTTTAAGTCACAAAATGTACAGAATAGAACTGTATCAGAACATTTAAAATTAAAATAACTGTTCATTCTGTTATATAGAAACACTTGTTATTTTGTAAGAAAAGTTAACAGGTTTTAAAAATGTCCATTATTCTGTTTGATGAAAACACTAATTACTTTTTAAATTTGCAAAGAAAGTGAAGTCATATCACAAAAGTTTATGATTAACCCCTTTATAATTAGTGAACATTGATTTTTGGATGTTCTCTATTATTGTGAGTTGATTTGTGTTTGACAAACTGTATTGAAAAGTATGACTCATTAAAAAGATGAGCAAATCTTGCATTACAAAGTGATTAATCTATCTGTCATCCTGCATTGATTGTACCAAGGCCTGTCATAACCAACATAATGATGTATAGCTGTGTCTTCTCTTGATAGTGATGTTCCATTTAAGGATAGCAAAATTTGAACATGGAGTCGCAGGTTTTAGACTTGATAGATGTCCTTGAGATCACCTAAACTATTTCTCAATATTGCATGCAGACCGACAAGACACTGAAATATGTGTTTTTAAGTTGAAATATATACATCTTACAAATACAAAATTATTACAAGGCCATCGCTGTTTGCATATCAGAACCGTTCAAACAAATAGCACACATATAAGCAGAATATATATATATATATATATATATATATATATATATATATATATATATATATATATATATTAATATAATATATATATTATAGAGTTGTGAAACTATTTATGACCCCAATTTACTTACTATTGTCTGTACTCCTACATAGTTTCACAGTTGGCCGAACAGAGAGGGGGATAGAAGAGAGGGGAGGGGGATAGAAGAGAGGGGAGAGGGGAGAGAAGAGAGGGGAGAGAAGAGAGGGGAGAGAAGAGAGGGGAGAGAAGAGAGGGGAGAGAAGAGAGGGGAGAGAAGAGAGGGGAGAGAAGAGAGGGGAGAGAAGAGAGGGGAGAGGGGAGAGAAGAGAGAGAAGAGAGGGGAGAGGGGAGAGAAGAGAGGGGAGAGAAGAGAGAAGAGAGGGGAGAGAAGAGAGAAGAGAGGGGAGAGAAGAGAGAAGAGAGGGGAGAGAAGAGAGAAGAGAGGGGAGAGAAGAGAGGGGAGAGAAGAGAGAAGAGAGGGGAGAGAAGAGAGAAGAGAGGGGAGAGAAGAGAGAAGAGAGAAGAGAGGGGAGAGAAGAGAGAAGAGAGGGGAGAGAAGAGAGGGGAGGAGAAGGGAGGAGAAAAGAGAGAGGAGAGAAGAGAGGGGAGAGAGAAGAGAGGGGAGGAGAAAAGAGAGGGGAGAGAAGAGAGGGGAGAGAAGAGAGGGGAGAGAAGAGAGGGGAGAGAAGAGAGGGGAGAGAAGAGAGGGGAGAGAAGAGAGGGGAGAGAAGAGAGAAGAGAGGGGAGAGAAGAGAGGGGAGAGAAGAGAGGGGAGAGAAGAGAGAAGAGAGGGGAGAGAAGAGAGGGGAGAGAAGAGAGGGGAGAGAAGAGAGGGGAGAGAAGAGAGAAGAGAGGGGAGAGAAGAGAGAGGAGAGGTGGTGACAGGGGAGAGAAGAGAGAAGAGAGAAGAGAGGGGAGAGAAGAGAGGGGAGAGAAGAGAGGGGAGAGAAGAGAGGGGAGAGAAGAGAGGGGAGAGAAGAGAGGGGAGAGAAGAGAGGGGAGAGAAGAGAGGGGAGAGAAGAGAGGGGAGAGGGGAGAGGGGAGAGGAGAGAGGGGAGAGGGGAGAGGAGAGAGGAGAGAGGAGAGGGGAGAGGGGAAAGATACAGGAGAGGGAGAGGGGAGAGGGAAGAGAGAGGGGAGAGAGAGGGGAGAGGGGAGAGGGGAGAGGGGAGAGGGGAGAGGGGAGAGGGGAGAGGGGAGAGGGGAGAGGGGAGAGGGGAGAGGGGAGAGGGGAGAGGGGAGAGGGGAGAGGGGAGAGAGGAGAGAGGAGAGAGGAGAGAGGAGAGGGGAGAGGGGAGAGGGGAGAGGGGAGAGGGGAGAGGGGAGAAGAGAGGGGAGAGAAGAGAAGAGCGGGGAGAGAAGAGAAGAGCGGGGAGAGAAGAGAAGAGCGGGGAGAGAAGAGAAGAGCGGGGAGAGAAGAGAAGAGCGGGGAGAGAAGACAAGAGCGGGGAGAGAAGAGAAGAGCGGGGAGAGAAGAGAAGAGCGGGGAGAGAAGAGAAGAGCGGGGAGAGAAGAGAAGAGAGGGGAGAGAAGAGAAGAGAGGGGAGAGAAGAGAAGAGAGGGAAGAGAAGAGAAGAGAGGGGAGAGAAGAGAAGAGCGGGGAGAGAAGAGAAGAGCGGGGAGAGAAGAGCGGGGAGAGAAGAGAAGAGCGGGGAGAGAAGAGAAGAGCGGGGAGAGAAGAGAAGAGCGGGGAGAGAAGAGAAGAGCGGGGAGAGAAGAGAAGAGCGGGGAGAGAAGAGAAGAGCGGGGAGAGAAGAGAAGAGCGGGGAGAGAAGAGAAGAGCGGGGAGAGAAGAGAAGAGCGGGGAGAGAAGAGCGGGGAGAGAAGAGAAGAGCGGGGAGAGAAGAGAAGAGAGGGGAGAGAAGAGAGCGGAGAGAAGAGAGCGGAGAGAAGAGAGCGGAGAGAAGAGAGGGGAGAGAAGAGAGCGGAGAGAAGAGAGCGGAGAGAAGAGAGCGGAGAGAAGAGAGCGGAGAGAAGAGAGCGGAGAGAAGAGAGCGGAGAGAAGAGAGCGGAGAGCGGAGAGAAGAGAGCGGAGAGAAGAGAGCGGAGAGAAGAGAGCGGAGAGAAGAGAGCGGAGAGAAGAGAGCGGAGAGAAGAGAGCGGAGAGAAGAGAGCGGAGAGAAGAAGAAGAGAGAGAAGGAGAAAAAACTAAATTCCCTGTTCTTTACATAATTACATGTATTGAACTGCACTCTGGGAAACTGGACAGGGACATGCAAATGAGTTCACTCTTTAATCTAATATCACATTACACACAGCTCTTTTTCAAGCATACACCTGGTATGTGTGTATTTGTTATACATTCAGTATGCAAAATACACGTACAGACAAAAATGTCACTGCATACACAAGTTAGTATGCACACCCTGTTCCATTTTACTGTATTTTGCTGCACCAGCAATGAGGCAGCTAGCTACCTAAGCAGGTCCAAATACACCAATGATGAAACCTAATGTGTTCTGAATTGATGTAGAATTGGACAAGGTTATAGAATTGATTAGATTGATTGAATGGATGGATGCTGACCTCCAAAGTTTATACAATACTTCTTTCCCACACAAATACTGACTGAGGATCTCATGCTCATCACTTTCCTGCTATGAAGGCTTTGGACCCATGTTTAAAGCAGACAGCATTGCTAATAGTGACTAGACACAACATGCTTCGCTCAGCTCCCACACACATACATGTTTAGAAATTGAGACAAATTGGCTGTAAACACAAAATCTACAGAAGTAGTTGAAAAAGTTAATAAAATATAGAATTAAATAAATTAAGACAATCAAAAGTTTTTTTTGTAGAGGCCATATTACTAGTAGTTCTAACCTGATACTATTCGGTTAATATATAATTCACTGGGAACTTGCCTATCAAAAATGATGGAAGTTGAATTGTAAGTGGCTTGGATGAAGTGTTACTGCTTAGGGCTCGATTTTATGTCCTTCGGGGTAGTTTTCCCTCCTTCGGGCTCGTTTTTGTTGTGTTTTTCGGCAGCCATTTCTTTCCTCGCTTAGGCGATTATCGATCGTGAAAAAAAAAAACAAATATCGCTCAAATGAACGTGCAACCTCACTCACAGGCTCCATGCCTCTCCCACTGTGGAGTGTGAAAGTGAATTTGAGGCATATTTGTTGTTTTTTTGTAGCCGTTTTCAGTTCCGTGGTTCGGCCATTAAAGTCGGATTTTTGCGAGGCACACAGTGTATGTGGGGGTTTTGGTCTCAAGTACTACAGTTCGTAAGTATCGCGTGCTTCAACTGATCACCTCATTTCGCAAGGTGATATTAGAGGATCCCAATATTTTAGGCTCGGTTAACAAAAGGAAAAGGAAAAGTGGCAGTTTCATCTATAACTACAGTTTATTACTCGCATGGCTGATTCTTGGGTGACACCAGCATAAAAATCATGAAACAGTCTTTACATATGAACTAAGATGTTCAGGTAAAAATGTTAATAGTCGACTACCTGCAGCGGAATCTTCCAATCAAACACACACCTCATTAGAAGAGCTCTGGATTTCTCAGCTATTTAAAGCCATATACTATAACCACTAGTCAGTGCAAACCCAATATGGTGAAATTCGAAAAACTCCACTAAAATTTGAAGGAGAACTGCTGAAGATTGAAGATAGAATTGCTTTCAGTTTCCATATCATTAGTAAGAATAAATAGTTATTTTAATCAGATTTAATTATATATATATATATATATATATATATATATATATATATATATATATATATATATATATATATATATATATATATATATATATATATATATATATTTTTTTTTTTTTTTTCTATTTATTTATAAAGCACAAACATAGTAATATTAATAAAGTAGAATAGAGTACTACAGTGGACAAATTACAAACATATGAACAAATTCTAAGGTGAGTAGAAATACAAGTACAGTGCAATACAAATATAAAACCAATGAGTCCGCAGACAGCTTGTGCAGTAGAAGAGAGGTGCCTACTCTTAAGAGCTTACACGCTAGAAGGTAAGGTTAACGTGTGATAAAGGAGGGTGACGGATGCAAGATGGCTGTAAATAAGGCTGTAGGCCTGTGGGTAGATTGTGTGTGAGCTATTTTATGCTGTAGAGTTTGAAGATCATGTATATTACCCTTTAAATGGGAATATAAAACTTTATAAACTGCATGACCATTGCAGATTTTTTTTTTTTTGAGAATACAAAAGAATTGCATACCAATTTTCTACTAGAATTCAGTGTTGGGAAAAGTCCTGAAGGCGGGAGTGAGAGAAGGTGACATGAGAGAAGGAAAGATGATGTCCGTTCCCGGAGCGAAGTGGATGATTGAGAGGAGTATTTTGAGTAGAGGGCAGAGACATATGGGGGTCCACCATTAAGCGTTTTATATGTTGGGGTGATATTTTTAAAATTTTTCTTGAGGCTGTGGAAAGCCAGTAGAGTAACTGACCAAGGTGCAGCCGGCCCTGAGTGTTGAGTATGGTAGATAAATATAGATCAAGCATTCATTATTCATTAGCGTGGAGACAGAAAGGTGATGGGGAGGCCAGCAAGGACTGAGTTGCCATAATCAAGGTGCAATATGATAAGACAATGGATTTTAATTTTAATTGTGTCTTGCGTAATATAGCAATGTATTTTGGAGGTTTTTTTTTTGTTGAAAACAACAATATTTGATTAGTGACTGTATGTGAGGGATGAAAGACAAGGCTTTTTTCAATAGAACCCCAAGACATTGCGTGTTGGAGGTGGAAGTGATGATAGCATTGTCAACAGTGAGATATTTCAGGAGTGGAAACTTTAGTAGAGGGTGGGATGATCAGGAGCTCAGTCTTTGACATGTTGAGTTTGAGTTGACGGGCGGGTATCCAGAAGGATATGCCTGAGATACAGTGGGCAACCTGCTTGAAGTGAGGGAAATCTGATGCTGAGTAGGTAGATTTAAGTGTCATCTGCATATAGATGATCATGAATTCCAGAATATGGTACTAGGGTACCAAGGGGGAATATATAGAAGAAGAGGAGGGGGCCTAGCACTGAATGTTGGGGTGCACCAACAGTCAGAGGGATCGCTGAATAAGAGGTGCTGGAGATAGAGAATGTTTGATTTTCCAGATTTTTTTTTTTTTTTTAATCCAGTTACTTTTGTGAGAGCCTTCTCTGGAGTGTTGGGTCCAAAGCCAGATTAGAGAGGGTCAAGAAGAGAGTTAGAGGAAAGGAATTGGGTTAGGCGGCTGTACATGATTCGCTCAAGCAGTTTTTAAGCCAAGGGAAGTAGATGCTGAAGCTGAGTCACATTAAGTTTCTTAAGAATCTATTTACATTTATTAATTATGGGGTGTTTTAAATATGATGGAAACTTGCAAGTGTTTAGGGAGAAGTTGAAAAGATGTGAGAGCTGGGATTAGCTTTAATGCAAAATAATTAAGTAGGCAAGGTAAGACTAGAGACTTCATAATTGGGGAAGGCAAAGGCTGGTTATTGTTGATTTGGGGAGGCAAACAGGTTATTTAAACAGATTTTATAAATATATATAGCAATACCTTATTTATTGAATTTAAAATAATCAATATTAAAAGACAAGCTTTTGAAAAGAGAGACATTTTGCTCTTTAGGTCTGGAGCTACAGCAAATTATTTGCTGGAATATACAAAGTAGATTTTTTTAACAATTACACTTTAACAACGTTGAAAATAAAACAGAATTATTTTACACAGAGCATGGTGAAACAGGGTACAAGATAATAAAACAACAAAACCTAGCAGTGTGTGAAGGCATATATTCCTCCAGTTCAGTATTGCTCCATACTACACTTGTTGCATCACTGGACTAACAAGGACACTCCAAACTACAAAATACATATATATTCACTCACTGTTTAGTTACCAGAGTTTGGTTTCCAATTTAGCATCTCAAAGTCAAAAAGCTAAAAGTTGCTGTGTTTGAACTGGTATGTGAATATACATGGAGAAGAACATAGAGGGTAAGCAGCATCATTCAGCAAATCATGAGGGCATTTAATATTATCATTCCATGATAAATTATTCACATTTATCTTAAAATGAATAATTCCTTGCTTTTGAACATTTATTAATTGGGAAAAAAATAGAAAACATGATAGCATTGTGTGTAATGTAGTCCTGTTACACCACAATGTAACAATGCATTAATGGCAATTTCAATTAAAAGGTATAAGATCCAATTACGTAAAATTAATCTTTTAACTTTTATATATTGTTCAATATTAACATTATGATGACAGAGGGGAGGAATGCTTTTTCTGTGGTCAGATTTTATTTATTTATAAAACACCCACATATTCTGAACTAGGATAATAATCATTCATCATGTCCACATATCAAGGACTATTCACTTAACCACAGTGAAGACAATTACCAGTCCTGTTCAACCATGTTCAGCTTCTGAGTACCTCTCAGATTGTTTTACTATTTATAACTAAACATATATAACTGCATGTTGGAAATGATGAAAACTGAATGTAATACATGTTCTTCCAAATACATAGGTATAATTTGCACACCGTTAGTACACATACATTCAAAGTAAGTGACATTAACTAAATAGAATAAATCATTTTACAACCTTGTTATTTACAAAAATGTAAACTATACGCAAGACCATGGACGTAATCAGTAAATAATGTAAATTGTCTTCCATGTTTAGGCAGTGCTGTTGAAATCATAAAGAGAACAGTGGTCATCAAAATGCTCTGCTCAATCAGGTGTGTTAGGAGAGCAGAGGAGCCACAGGAAAACAGTGCACAGAGAATATAATATAGGAAGAAAATTGGTAGTAATAATTGAAAATGCAAGGGCAAGTATAAAAAGGTAGGATGTAAGATATAGGTGCCAAAAGAGTATGGCTCCATCAGACTGGAAGGAGAAAATGGTGATCATGAATGCCAGATCATGCTTTTTGGTACAGCCCTAGAGATCTTTCGTAAATGGTAATAAAAAGAGGACATGATAGTATGTGGAGGGGGTAACAGAAATTATGAAGTAGAAGACACTGAATAGAATTAACCGGAGGGAAAAGCTTTGATCAAAGAAAAATAATAGAACGGTACAAACATGAAAAAGATGAAGGAAGAAGTTAAAAGGGTCACCACAGCCATTCTGTATAAGGGAAAGTAGAAACATTGTTAGAAAAGCAAGGCAGAATACAGTAGTTAAACTATACAAAGGAGAGTCTCCTAAACATTATAACGGTCATTTAAACTATCATTTTTGGGCAGGGGAAAAAATAGGCAACTAAGGATGTTCATTACAAAACTAAATTATGACAAAAGAAAATAAAATCAAGTTCAAAGACATGGAGGAGTTAAATCATTGGAAACAATAGATTTGCATATGCATACCTTGGGCCTCATTCTATTACCGGCCGTAAATCGGCCGTAAGGCTGCGATTCCTTGCGGGGGTTCAGTTAACTCGCGATTCTATTATACGGCCCCGCAAGGATCTCCTTTTACGGCCGGCCGCATATCTTGCAACTGGCCGTAAGCTCTGAAATCTAAAAAGTCAAAAATAAATTCAAGCCTGCACTGTACAGCTCTGTAAATGCTAGGGATCATATTGGGGGACATGAGGATTAAAAGTAACCCCCTCTCAAGCTTGCACATCAGCCCAAACCCGAGTTCAAATTAACTGTTTATTTTCCGGCTGCGGCGTGGGTGTGTCTGAGGTGCTCCAAGCACTCTGGACTTTTTACATGGATATTTTACGTATATTAAAAAATATATATTTTACGGATTTGAGTATAGGGTAATTATGTGCTATTTTTGCCAACACCGAATATCACTTTATAGACTCCGCAAAGTGCAGGATGGCTTTATTTGAGCTATTTTATGTGCTTAATTGGTGCTAGCGGGACCTGTTTGCTGCAAGTAAGCTGCGGCTCGTTTTTAGCCTTGCAGACAGGGTTCCCGGAGCAATAGAATCGCAACCAGGCTTTTCTTACGGCCGATTTCCTTGCGGCCGTTTTAGATCAAAAGCTTTTCTCCGGCGCGTGCGGCCGCAAGAGATAGCAAGGCACCGGCCGCAAGCCTGCCGGAGTCCCCGGCCGGAGGGGAATAGAATAGCCGGAAAGCTTGCGGCCGGTCCTTGCGGCCCTGCAGCGGCTGCGGCCGATAATAGAATGAGGCCCCTTGTGATTAGACAAGCAAGAATTAAACATATACAAGTTTATATCTGAAAAAAAAAAAATAACATTAAATTTAGAAATTTTACTGTCATTAGTCACAGGAAAAGGTGCTACTGCCTCACATAAACCTTCTATTTTCAATGCAGCTGTTGCTTGGACACTTCAAATAATAATTAAAAAAAAATGGAACTTCTTATTAACTAAAATATATGATTGCACATGAGAAATTAAAAATTCCCAAAAATATATTTGTTAAATTTGTATGTAAATGGAAAGCTATATAAATAGTTATATAATATCTAAACCAGTTATGTACTCAACTCTGAAATGTATACACTGAGGTTGGACAATGTATGTATGTTGTGTACATGTGTAATACAGGACACAAATGGCTACATGTTTCAGTGTTAAGCTATGGCATACACTCTGCTTATAAGTTTTTGATGCTGGGAGATGGATTTAACTGGACAAAGAATGGACTACTACTATGAAGTTGCAGTAGCAAGATGAGCTAAATAGTTTCAAGTTCCTGATGTGAGAGACACATTTAATGGAAGTATTCCGCATTCTCATGAAAATGATAAGTAAGAGTTCACCCAGACTGCAATGCTTTCTTCTAGGTTATTTATTGGCTTAAACTAATGTACTGCACATAGAATACATTTTCAATGTGATTGTAAACAAACACGAATAAAAGTAAAGTTTTTCACATTAGAAATGTAGGGATTTATATGTGCATGGAAGACTGAAAGGTTTCATATTGTCAGGGCTGTCCGGGTGAAACGCTTAAGTGGCAAAGTACCAGAGGATGGCAATTCCAAAGTATCAAGTCCAAGGGCACAGGCAAAGAATGGTCAGACAAGCTAATTATCAGAGGCTGGCAGAAATCCAATAAGGTCAGTAATAATCTGGGTCGGAAACAAAAGATCAGTCTAATAGGTAACAAGAAATGAGCAGGAACTACAGCCAAACAGAACAGGAAGACAAAGGAGATGCCAGAAGTACTCCCAGTCACAGGAACCCACAACAGGCACTGAGAGGAGCTTGGAGCAGCAATAAATAGTCCCAGATGAGGTACGATTGGCTGGTAGAAAGACTGGAGCTTAACAACCACCAATCAGGAGAAACCGCATCAAAAACTATGAGAGGTACTTCTTACTGACCGGTCTCTAGAACCCATGGCACGAGACCGTTTTACATGACAAAATTGTGCTTCGTGATGAGATGTGCCATGAGATCGAATCTGAGTTGGGACCCCGACAGATATATACTCTAGGTTACCTATATTATAACGAATAATACTGAGTGATATAGATAATAACGTCCAAGTACTCATCTAGCTTTTTTGTCCTTACAAAATAAATCATGTATAAATCAAAGGAATAAAATACTCTGAGAAATGGTGATATTGTATTTCAATACAAGATTATAATTACTTTTCTTGACTTTACTTTCCAGTGAGTGTAACTTTTTCTAATTAAGGGCAATTCCAAAGAGAATGACCTGTAATGAACAATTTTGATTAGAAAATATGCCCTAGAATTATATTAACTGAAAAAAAATCAATATTATAATATAAGGTAAACCCTGTAATTGCTGGAAATGTTCCAACTGTTCCCTTTTGAACAATCTCTCTTAACCGAATACAGTGAAAGTACAGTTGAATAAAAATGTATTCCTTCTGTAGCTAAAATGTTTTGTAATTCCATCATGGTAAATGCTGCACTATTTACATAGGTAGAAAATGCAGGTATAGTATAAACTACCATTTACTGAATACTCCTGTATACGAGGGATAAATAAATCCTAAAATGTTTATATATATATATATGTAGTTCATTTATTTTAGTATTTCTGCATATATATATATATTTTATCTCATGATAAAAAAAATATATATTATATATATATATATATATATATATATATATATATATATATATATATATATATATATATAAATAAATATAAATAAATAAATACATATACACACACACACACACATAAATGTTACTCCAAACAATAAAAGAGTGCTTTGATTGCTCAGTAGAAGATGCAAAGATAATAAACAGACTGCGGGACTTCTGAATTCTGGAAATTAGTGGACCTTTAGGAGAACTCTCTGGTTTGTGCACACTAATTTCCACAAGTCTGAAGTGTTGCAGCATATTTTTTAATGATATATTAGAAAGTCCCTTTTAAAGTAAATACATAAATACATCAGAAACATCACAAATAGTCTGCAGATTCTGAATCCAATAGTTTACTGGGGACTCCTTTAAACATTTTTAATGTTTATAAATGCTCTCCTAAAAATTATTTCTGGCTCTTGAGAATTAAAATGATGTAATTTTCTAAGGCATTTATATACATAAAAACAAATGGATGAAGCAATCTGAGGCACACTGTCTGTACATATGGTTCATTATTACTGCTATAATGTAGATAAGAGTAACAGGAAATTATCTGTAGTCACTTTGGGATGGTTATTAAAATTGTGTGGAAAAGTAAAAAGAATGAGTAGACTGGTGGCAGCAAGCAACTCCGTTGGACCTCGACAAGAGAATCAGTCATTTTTTTAACTGGAAAATAAATATAATACAGATTATTTACAGATATCTAAAATAATGCAGAACTAATCTGTTAGTTAGGAAAAAGTTACTAGTTGTAATAAATTTGTTCTCATCCACACAATTTTGACAAATCCAAGATATCAAAAAAAACTATTGATGTTTTACCAGCGTACCAATGAGTTGTTTCTATACTATATTTATAGGAACACAGATTATCTGAACGGTTAACACAATCTATTTACACACACACTATTTCTTAAGTCTGCTTTTGATATTATTCTTGTGAAAACAGCTTTGCACCATCTCTGTATCTACAGACCACCCCACATATTAATGCAATTCTCATTTTACAATCATGAAACTTCTCATGTACAGGAACTATTCGAATTAAGAAGAAACCATATAACAAATGAGAAGTTACAAATCTTCACAAAATACCAGTATGACAAACATATATCTTAAAAAAAAATGTATTTAGCAAGCTCTTGATAAAACAATTTGCAAACACCCTTTTTATTTTCAAATGCCTTTAAAATTACATTTTAATGAATAATGAGAATTGCTTAATACCAATATAACAAATTAAATGGCCTTCCTAAATTGTTTTAGTTAGCCAATTAGGTGGAATTTAATTTCAAATGGACAAATTTACTTTATTTCAATTAACTAAATTCTGCATATATGACAGCCCACGTTTTATAATTTCTTTAACAAACTAAAATGCGATTACAATTCTGCAGTTTAAGCTTAAAACATTTCTTTTACTGCCACCATGTGGTAAAGAAAAGATGCAAATTTAGTAAAGTGACTTATAGATAATTTACTGAAAACATCTTTTTAAAAACAAAACACTTATTAAAATATAAATCTGGTATAATTTTTTGTCTACATTAGAGAACAAAAAACAAGAAATCTGTGTTACGATAGGCCTATCTTGTGAGACAGCTTAAGAAATAAACATAATTATAAATCTCTCTATATCCATATATGTCTATATAAAACACTACGAACTTGGAAAATATAGGATCCGTTGCCCTTGTAACCATTTGGCTCTGCTGCTGATCAAGTTAAGAAAACAAAACATTACTTTATAGATATTACACTTTTTTCAGCAATACAGAAATGTCCTGAAATCTTGTTAACAACCAGTACCATTACACCATTTGCCCATTAACAACATAAAAGTACCATTTGTGATATTGCAGTAAATATATTATGCCTAAAACACACAGATTCCCGGATCAAAGATCAGGTAATTATCCATAAGGGTGTAATGAGGCCAGAAGGTAATGCATAACAAAAACTTACATTTATCTAAGGCGAAACCAATGATCTGAGAAAACCCACCACTTCACTAAACAATTGACAATTTATTGAATTCTCTTTAGTAGTAAAAAAACAGCTAATGTCAATCTTACCTCTTTAGAAAGAATTATAGTTTAGCACAGTCTAGATGCGTTTTTAAAAATGATAATCTTTGATCACAGCATAGCAAGAATGTCTTGAATTTGTTACTGTTCAGTAGATTTGAATTTTTAATATTTATTGCACCTGGGTATATATTACATGAAATAATTTGTTACAAAGAGGAAATCTCGAAAATAAATCTCAAATTCAAAGATTTTCAATGATCAAGCAAATATTTATGCATATACCCAATAACAGTATTATCTATAATAAAATAAAAAAAAATAACAGGTGTGTGCAGTCCGTTCCAAAGAGTGCTTTTATAAACTCAATGTTTTATAATATATGATGCTTTTGTTACAAATGTATTCTCACCATAGGTCTCACCATGAGTGTCTGTCCTGTGCTACAACATGCAGAAGAGGCCACAGCCACACACTATAATGCACAACACATGAACAGACCAGCAAAGGGATTAAAGGGGTGGCATACATTATATCAGTCTGTATGTCAGTCTATTATCGAGAACTGTCAAAGGCTCCACATTTTAGTCACGTTTTTCTGCTGCTGAGTATTCTTGCTGGTGGGTTTGGTCCAATGTGAATTCTCACATTTCCATCTATTTAAACTGAAATCTGAGCTGAGGGAATACTCTCACTTTCCATATGCTGGTCCTGCCTCAGTTATCTTGATGACCTCCTGCACTGGGCTACCCTATTACACTGCTAAAACCAATCATTTAACTAAATTTCCTGCTCACAGGAAGTTTAAAAATAGTGTCACCATATCACTCATATAATATAGTATAATGTACTATTTAAATTTTTTTTACTTAACTCACACTATGGCAATTTGATTTACCCCAAA
Organism: Discoglossus pictus; assembly: GCA_027410445.1. Classification (NCBI taxonomy): domain Eukaryota; kingdom Metazoa; phylum Chordata; class Amphibia; order Anura; family Alytidae; genus Discoglossus; species Discoglossus pictus. Next base: position 471,631,905 of record CM050163.1, on the reverse strand, counting down.
AAACTAAAAACAAGCCAAAGTAAAGTTAAACTTACAATGCTCAAAAGAATAAAAGATCATAAAATAACTTTATATCTTGTGCTAGTTTCATTTTAAGTTCTAAAACAAATCCCTGCAATAGTACATCACTAGGACATTGTTAGACAATGAGAAGGTTCAGGGGTTGAAACAAATTACATATATTCTTATAGAATACAACATAAGTCAGTAAATTGATAACACAAATTGTATACAAAATAAGCTTATTTTACACATATTTGTCATCTTAAAGAAAAGCTATCAGCAATTACAGGAGACGAATCCAAAAGGTCTCCGCAAATCAAAACTGAAAAAAAAAAAAAACAAACATAATTTCCTATGACTACACCTCTTCTCCAAATAATCTGCCCTGGTGGATATACCTTATACCGAGCCTGCAAACTGTGCATATAAAACCAGATTTACTTAGTCCTTTCACATATCCCTCACAATATATCTGGTCAGTGGGTTAGAGGGCCTTGAAATGCACCAAAAGTTGTGTTGTTGTATAGATCATTTCTAATAAAATGCCATTTATCTGATCACTCTGCAATAATTTAAATAAAAAGCATATGTAAGACTAGTAGTATTTCCCAATAATTGTACAACATTTTATATTTCAAGGCTTCAAGTGATTTTAAAATGGAAAATACATTTGAATGACACACAATAGTTGCTGTGGTTATTTAAGACTTCTCATTTTAAAAATCATAGCAAACCTAAATCAATAAAATGAATTTGAATAAAAAAATACAGAAACAAATAGAACAGTCAGATCGCAAAAACTGCCAAATTTAATAAATGTGGAGAAAGATGTGCAAAATTGGAGGATGCAGAGAAAAAGAACAAAAATAAAGAAAATTAAAGAAAAAAAAAAAAAAAATCGCTTAAATGGACTAATTTTGGGTTACCAATGAGAAGAAATAACTCACACTTGAGTTAGAATGTGCTCACAAGCATATTGATATTTTCACTAAAACTCACATATCTGCTGTATCTCTGCTATACAACAATCCCACAATATTTATAAGTGTAACCATACTAAAATTTGGGAGATAACACACCCCCTGTCAAATACTTTTGCACTTCCTCCCTGAGGAAATGTAAAATAAAACATCTTCTCAAATTCATCAGGGTCCCTCCTTCTATCCCCTCACTGTACATCAAAGAGATTGTGCTCAACATGACACATGAAGACTATTCCCTTCAGTGATCAGGCAGGTGTCGAGGGCAGAGAAAAGCCTGCTTTCCCGGTCCTTTACCTTGTTTGATCGCTGCTTACTTTTGATCTGATGCTGCCCTCACCCTGGTAATGACTTCCCCTTCATAGAACCCACCTCACATCTGTCACAAGGAATAAAGGGTATCAAACTGAGCCCTGACACAGCCTTTGGGCCATAAAATGTGCTGCCAACCAAACTGTCCCTTGCTCCCACCATTTCCAATTCAGTGCCTTTTGTTCTGGTGGGTACAGGAGCTCGGGTACCAATGACAGGATAAAGGATTATACGCCAACTGTGTATAATCAGACATTCTGAATACATATCTTTTCATCTCAGCTTCTTCGCCTCTTAAATGCTCTGAACTTCATGGTGGTTACTATGAAATACAAAATCAACAACTGTGATAGAACATTTGTTTAAATCCTCTTTCCTGTGGAAACAAAGGTCATTGAATGTCTTGTGGTCTTACTAGGGGGCTTAAAAATAAGAAAAAAATACATTTCTAGCAACATTTGTATGAGGTCATGAAGGCCAGCTGGCAGACAGCACTCCACAAACTGCTTTTTAATGGCAAAATAAATATACTTCATATAAAGTATTCTACCTAAAACTGCTTGATATATAAAAATAATGCATGGTTACTTCCTAACACAATGCATCAAAGCAGAGCGGCCGTCACTCTCATACATTTGTATTCCAGCCTGTTCAACTGAAACACTTGGTGAAAGGGAAAGATTTTTGCCTCAAACTATTTCAAATGAATAATGCCTGTGCTAAAAACTTCTTTTCTGAACCTAAAAAGACAGCATGTATAAAATGACATATTTCAAGTAATATATTGTTTAAAATGGTTGAATTCCTGTGTAATATACACATTTGTAAGCCTGACTCAAATCTTATACATTTTATTTATCGATTAACACTCATTTTTTTTACTGACTCAGCATATTCATCCAATATACTGATTAAAAACATCATATTTGGATTTAAAACCAAGGGTTTGATTGTTCTAAAAAAAGGGAAGGGGGTTTAATCACATCATAAAGTCTGATCTTTGATTTTATGTTTTGTTCTAGTAGCAAATGATAGTGCAAGTATATTGAGGCAAAATAAAGTAAAGTAAATCAACAGAAATTTGTTTAAAGTAGTAGACACAGCAATGTTTAGAGTATGTAAAAAAAAAAAATCCTAGTCCATGTAGTTATCTATGTGCTTGCAACAGATTCACAAGCAGACGCCAAATTAAAGAACCACAGTAGTTCAAGAAAGAAAAAAAAGCAGCATCTTTTATTATTAAGCATCCATGGGGCATCCTTAAACGGAAGGTGGGGGTGTGCAAGGTCTCTAACATCCACCAGCTCCTTGATGTCATCATGGAGAAGTGGAAGAGGACTCCAGTGGCAACTTGTGAAGCTCTGGTGAACTCCATGCAAATGAGGGTTAAGACTGTGCGGGAAAATTATGGTAGCCACACACAATATGGACACCTTGGGCCCAACTTGGACATTTCCACTTGGGGTTGTACTCACTTTTGTTACCAATGGTTTAGATATTAATGGCTGTGTGTTGAGTTATTTTGAGGGGACAGCAAATTTACACTGTTATACAGGCACTTACTACTTTACATTGTAGCAGATTGTCATTTCTTCAGGGTTGTCACATGAAAATATATAATAGCATATTTACAAAAATGTGAGGGGTGTACTCACTTTTGTGGGATACTGTTCATATATATATATATATATATATATATATATATATATATATATATATATATATATATATATATATATATTATCCACATAATTTAGCTCAGGGTGGGCAAAAGTGTGATAGAAAGCCCTTCAGAGTACATTTGTGTTCAAAATGTGGACATCTCCTTCACCGCCGAGTCATGCAGAGATGCTTTAATGTACAATATGGCGGCATATGTTGGTACATAACATTTCTCTCAAATACTTGCAAAAGATACTTAAATTTAAAAAAAAAACTGAATAAAGTACTAAATACATAAAGACAATTCCAAGAATCTCCAAAACCACCAAAATGCTGAAAAAACGCAGGAATTAAAATTAGCTTCAAAGGCAAATATTGCATGCACATTGATAATGATGAAGTTTATGGTGGGCAGCAAATTATATAATTTCACTGCAAGAAAAAAGCAAGTAAGAAAAAGTGTACTTTTTAAAAAGGTATTGCACATATAAAAATTGCAGTTTATATTAAAAACATTTTAGGTTTATGTGTTTATGTACAATTATGTCCACACACAAAACACAAATTCAGGAAACACACTACTGCATTTGCAATCTCTCTATTAACCAAAGCAAGACATAATACATCAATACCTCTGCTTATAATTACTTCTTTGCACTCTAGAGAAATACCAAGATTACAATTTGCAACTATGTTTTATTCAAAAAGTAAATGGCTATAGGGAATTATAGGAAAGAAGCAAAATCAGCATGAGACAAGTAACTATAAGAAAGGATTGCTATTGTGCAAGAAAATATTGTTGTAAAGAATGAAAAAGAATACAAGTGTAGCAGTTTATAAAATGACAAACAAAAATCAATACAATCAGTCTATTATTAGAGTTTCACTATTGTGGAAGTATGCTTTTTTTGAAAAATATATGGGGGCTTACTTCAAAAAGTTGCCTCTTTTCCTAGGCTGCTTCATATAACATCCATTATAAATAATGAGCTTTACGTTTTAGAGAAGACCGATTAATCTCATCAGTTACATAAAAATATACAGTGCCTTGCAAAAGTATTCACCCCCTTTGGCATTTTTCGTGTTTTGTTGTCTCACAACCTGGAATTAACATGGATTGTTTGAGGATTTGAATCATTTAATTTCCAGAACATTCCCACAACTTTGAAGATTTTTTATTTTATTTTTGTGAAGCAAACCACAATTAGGACAAAATAACAGAAAAAGTCAATGTGCATAACTATTCACCCACCTAAAGTCAATACTTTGTAGAGACACCTTTTGCGGCAATCACAGCTCCAAGTTGATTTGGATAAGTCTCTATGAGCTTGCCACATCTTACCACTGGGATTTTGTTTGCTTTTGTGAATGGACAAGTTAACATGAATACCTAGAACAGTGGTTCCCAACTTTGGTTCTCAAGGCATGTTAACACACTAGGACATCTTTGCCAAAACTCATCCCATTTGAATAAAACATGCAATCATCAAGCACACAATTATGCACGAATCCTAGCCCGATAGTAGGCTAGAAAATGGCACAGAAGCAATGATGTTGCAAGGTAACAAAAGTTTTACATAACTATGGCTCAAACACTAAAGTTTGCTCTACACTAGAGTTAGTCTTCAACTTTTCTGCTATTTGCTATAGGTCTTTAAGAGACTAACTCAATGGTTTCTGGGTCGAAATAATAAAAAAAAAAAAGGATGTGTTACCCATGTAGTACTTTGTTTCCGACCTTGCCTTGTCCTACCCATTTGCACCACTATAGTTCACAGCTTCAGATATGAGGAAGAAGCTGAAGGGTTACTAAATACTAGAATCACGTATAATAGTTGTCAAACTGCAATTTGTTTTTTACGCTTGCGAGCCTCGCATCGTGAGGCAAGTCGCAGGAGCACAAAAGTATTCCGAGCTCGGAGCACTTAGCGGATGAGCGCCAAAGGCACTCTTCAGCCTTGAGCCTCGCATAGCAAGGCAAGCAGTTGAGGCAATGAATCTCTGAGCATTTAGGCTTTAAGTGCAGAAGGTGTTCATCGCCTGCGAGCCTCGAGAAGCGAGGCGAGCAGTTGAGGTATTGAAATACGCGGGACTTAGCCTCCGAGCAGTTAGGAAATGTGGGATTGCCTTAGGCTGCAAGCAGTCCGAACTGCGCAAATCTAAACACAAGAAAAACACACAAAAAACACATCTCAAACAGCATAGGGGAACAGCTAAGACGTCTGGGAGTGAGGTTCCACATGAATTTAAGCCGAATTTGCTGAGTTTCGGCACTTGAAAATCGTCTAAACGAGAGAAAAAAAAAAGGCGGCCCAAAAAAATTAAAACGAGGCTACACGACCCTGAACCGCGCAAAACACCGCCAGCCGCGTACCACTTTTACCCAAGAACGTATGAGGTACAAAATACACTATTAGAGAGGATGGAAAATGCTTGCGAGCGGATTAACACAGACAATCGCCGCCATTTTACAACACTAACTTGCAACTAATAACATTACAAATCTAAAATGGAGCTTTACCCGACTAACTGGTTTGGCCTTGCGCACACAGCCTATTTATACTGCACACTTCGCACATTGCCGACACTTTCTCCTCAGGACAGCAACAGTCCAAATGTACATTCTATGCTGCAGGAAAATCAAAAAAGATTGTTAGCTCTTCAGGATATTGATTGCTGGATATATTAATTAGAAATAGGTAAAGTATATTAATTTATTAAGTAATTATTATTTAAAAAAATAAAAATAAATTTATATATATATATATATATATATATATATATATATATATATATATATATATATATATATATATTATATAAAAATAAAATAACTCTAAATAGCATATCTTATACTGCCGTTACTTTATGAATACATTAATGCTTCACACTTCCTAATACATTTATTGATTCTTAAATAATTAATAACGTACATTAATTTAATAAGCATTAATTAGTAATGGAAAGTAAAATGTTATACTTTCCACTGCACTAACAATGTTTTACTTTTGACACTGCATTTATATATCTGGATTACTGCTCATTGGCTGCCAGCGATAGGACTCTCAAAGCAGTTACATATTTAAATCACTTTATTATGCTCTGAGATCTGAAAACATTTTCTAATGTACAAAAAATGGTATATTAAACACTGTACTTGTATATCTGTCTTTGCAATGAGCACCGAAGATGATCGTTGGAAAGCATGAAACTTGAAGGACACAAGGGGAGAGGCTCGCAATGAGCGCCGAAGATGCTCAGAGGAGCAAAAGTACACAAGAGGAGAGGCTTGCAATGAGTGCCGAAGGTCTTCAGAGGAGCAAAATCTTTACATTGTGTGGCAAACCGCATTGCCATGGCTTCAAATGTTATTGCCCCATCATTTTTGACAGGCAAGTCACTAGTATAAATAATAAAGGAAATCAAAATTCCAGATAGATGGGTTGCGAATTTGTAAATAAAAGACTGGTGAAAAATAAAAGACCAGATAGGGAATAGGAGGCCCGACTTTCGAGAAAAGCTTGTGTGGAAATCACTTTATTGCATAAAATACATCTTTTTTCTTCACAGTATGAATACTTCTATAGTGCTCTTCCTGTAAAAAGTGGTGTAATATTCATGTTATTCATGGTTTCGTTCTTTTTATTCTATTTTTATTGCTCACTAGAAAATGTACACCAGGGTACATGTTCACATTATTTTGACACTACAGTACCATATTCACAGAATGTTACTTTAGTCGGAAATATTTTAGTACAGTTTTACAGCTTTAAAGCACTACCTGTTTATTGTAATTTATTGGGAGTAGCACTGCATTCTTTGTTTAGCTGCTTTCTTAACAGTTGGTAGTCTTGTAAATCAGGGATTGAGAAACTTTAATTACACTTTGGGGCTGATAATCTTTAGGAGCAAAGGAAGTATATATGGACGTCACTCATAGAAGCACATGAACAGCAAAATTGTCCATAACACTAATTGCTACGGGATTAAGTGTAGATCTTCAAAAATGCTAACTATAAATGACCAGATTACCGTGGCCCTTTAAATGTGACTGAAAGATGAATTTCACAAGACAACATTTCCCTTTTGACACTCAGTGATGCATTATAATGACAAACAAAGGATTACTGGGTGCAACCATTTAAAGAACTACATTTTAAAATAAGCAACAAGTTTTAGATTTTAGAATTTAAAATAAACAACCTTTAACGTATTACTTTTATATGCAATTATACAATTGTGGAATGTACCATCTTAGTTTCCAGTCATTAACTTCTAGAGTTAAGGGGAGGGTTTGAATACAAAGGAAGTCTGTATGGGCAGATGGTATATACATCTACCAATGTTCTCATTAGCTATATTTGAATGTTCATAAGCTTACAAGGACACACCCAGTTGTGCAGAAAACTTCAAGAAGCAGGTATAGTAAGGAAAATGGGAGCCTGCAGTAACGAATAATTGCATATAAAAGTGAGAAAAAAAAACAGCCACAATAGTTTTAATTATATCATCAAACCAGGTATATAATTAGTCTTTGGTTTCTATCTGCAATCCACACTTGCAATAATACACATCCAATATACTGGTGCAACTTGTATTATTCATATATATATTTTTTTTACAATTTTCCATCTTATTTAAATGCTACATTCAGATGACAAAAACGTGAATGGGAGTTGAAAGCATGTCAGACTCTCCAATTTCTTCCCAGATATTTATCAGCTTGATGCCAAATATCCTGATGACCGGTTTAACACTAGTCTCATGTCTTGGAAGTCGTGCCTCATTAGAAATGACACATTTAAGCTGCCAAAAGGAAGTTGAGACATTCCAAATCCCTTAAGGAGTAATGTTCTGACAGCACAGGATAACTTCTAGCAAAGTTACCAACACAGCCACAATGATTTAAAATATTCAGCACAGCCATGTAAAAACAAAAAAAGGAAGGATATTTAAATATTCCTTCAGAACACAAAATATTTCTATTATATATTGGCATTGTACCTTAAATGGGATGCGTTATAAAATCCCTACATAGCTCTTTGCCCAAGATGAATACGCTTTAATAAAACCTCTTCAAAGTGCATACAGTTGGCGTTGGTTGGATATAATTCTCATAGCATAATGAGGCTACTAAGCAAATTAAAAAATAAAGCACTTTATTCTGTTAACTGTAAAGTAGTTAGTTTAACTTTAATCTCGGAAAAGCTCCATAGACTTCATTGCACATTTTTGGAGATAAAAGTTGTGTTATACATCACAGAGCAAGGCCTGCAGGTGTTTAAAAAACACAGTAGGTGTAGGAAGAAAAGCAATGGACCGACCTAATCTTACAGGGCCTACTGTACAGGTTTTTACTTTCCTCAATAACAGACTTTTAAGCAATACTGATATCTCAGAGACATTTGCTGTTACTGGCAAAAGTGCGTCTCCATGCATTTAGACAAATTAGAACAATTTTCTATCAAGCCGGAAAAAAAAAATATGGCCTTTATTTCTTTGAAAATAGACTGCATGAGCTGAGAACAATGTCCAGCATTTCTGGCATCATTGCATTCAGTTAATATGAGCATGTACAAACACCAAAATAAATAATAGTCACTTGTATATTAACATCAATCTTACTCAGAAGATTTGGATAAGTAAACTGGATAATAAGCAAACATGTTTTTTTATAAAAGTATAAAAATAACAACCTTTACATTAGTACCTTTTATAACACATTATTCTGTACTGCAGTCAAAGTTCATCTTGTCAGCTGCCCCTGTCTTTCTCATGAGGGTTTGTCCTTGTGAGCCAATAATCTTCCAATTATACTTGCTGAAAGCACTGGCAGATGCCACATAAGCACTGGGCAGATCAAAACCATGTCCATCAAGTCTTCTTCCCAACCCAGGACATAGAACAGCAGAAAGCAAAATTTGCATACCCCACAGCACTGTCAATGCATATAATAGTATATTAGACTCTGTATTTTATTTTCTATTCGGCCATAGAAGTTGGCCATAGCATACAGGTCCTGGTATTCCAAGGTGGTTTCCTATCCAAGTACTGACCAGACCCAACTCTGCTCGGCTTCGGGGTAGTGTCATCTCTTCGTTCCCTGCCTGGAATCGAACCCAGGTCGCATGGTGAAAGCACTGAAATCCTAACCACTAAAACACAGGGAGCCCTATATATATATATATATATATATATATATATATATATATATATATATATATATATATATATATATATATATATATATATATATAATCACAATAGGGATCCTTTAAATTGCTTAATCTTACAATATCTGTATTATTTCTTAATAGCATTGTGCTGCTATGAGCAAAAATGTGAATTGGCAGAATTTGGAAGTGGACAATTTCTACATCAAAAGTGGCACAGCAAATTAATCAGGATAATATCCGCAAAGAAATAGTCCTGAAATCCATACATTTCTCTAAAACAAAGTGTCAATGCAATACCATAGCAATAAAAGTTAGTGTCTTTTCAGTCCTTCAATACACATATACTTGTAACTTGCCATAAAATTATTTCAATACATTTTCATTAACTGATTTCCAACGATCTACTTCATTTGCCACAGTGCCAAAAAGTATGTTGCTTAAAGTGGCATTTCTGTGAGAGCTGACTGCTACATTATCATTAATCATAAAATAATCTACATTAAGCAAAACACAAAATCAATTGTATAGCTATAAATTCAGTGTCTTTTTTACATGTAGCTCGAATAATATTCAGTTTGAAGTGACAAAAAATAAAGGGCCACTGTGGACAACTTTTTTTCTATGGCGTATTTTCAATAACTAAATTTCATTATGGGCAAAATATATTTAGAAAAAATACACCTTTACATTTTTTTACTTTTATAAGTCTGTAGGTTTCTTCTTTACAGACCCGAATAATGCAAAATCCTAATTTGAAAATAGATTAGCATTTTAACAAATTAAATTAAATATATCATTTTTGGTAGTGTAAAAAAACAAAAAAAGATATTAAAGATATTAAATCAAATTATGAAAGAGACAACTTCAGAGGTTACTGGGTTGCTCCCTGAAGGTTGTTCCCACATGGAAGGTCATTTTAAACTAATAAGCTTTGCACTATGTGATGAAATGGCCCTAGTTCCCCCATAAAAGAGCTGGTCACTTGGGGGCTTGAAGCGTACCATCGTTGGACTTGGACACTGGTGGGTGTGCATAGTGGAAAACTCAATGGATGACCAATAGGCCCTTTTCCAGATGAAAGATTAAAACATTTCTGGGTCTATTGGTCCGTAAGCCATGCAGGGATATTCCAAAAGTCCTGAGCATGTTGAATAGAATCCTTACCCTAAAGATATACTAGGTAGCACCATGAAAGATGAATGGTATGTAAGCTTGTCTTCAATACATTATCTCCTCCTTCACTAGATTAAGTCTCAAGATGGCACTATCCGGTCTAGTTCACCCACGTTTAAGGTGTTTATACCAATGACCGCGACTCTGGCCCCGGAGTTAATAAGAATAGCACTGATGTCAACCAGCTTCTGTAAAAGTGAGAAGTTTAAACCATGTTACTGACAACACACGGACCTCACCGTGGTAGTTCCAGAGCGGGCTGGTCCAGCTTATCCCACGTTGTGATAGACTATTTCTAATGATAGCATTGGCAGCTGTAGATCCCACAGTCCCATTGCACAGGTATAGCTTTTAGATACATTTCATGCAACTTAGAGCTGAAAGTGGTGTGTTCCTGTAAACCATGAGCTTTTCATTAGCCAGTCCTTGAAGCACTGGAAGTTTTAACTGCAATGTTATCATTTTGCAACTAGAGACTTCCTCTTTATTAATGCATCTTCTCACTTCATGAAGTTTACTCAGGTAAACAAACAAAATGATAGATTCAAAAGTTGCATAATTACATATGAAACAGTCATAACTTAGAGGTTGTATATTTTTACACACGCTAAAACATTTGCCTATTTTCAAGAGTAGTTCTTCAAGAACTAAATATAGTACTACAAGTGGCCCTTTAAAAGTGCCATTTTAATGTCCAAGCACCGTACAATAGGCTGAAGTTGCAGTGTGCTTCCAAACAAAGTACAGTACAAGGAGAGAGTACTTCCTGTGATTACATAGTGACTTGTTATCAATAATTAAGGTGGTTTTTGCTACACATCCACCAAGAAAATGTATAAATCAAGGCAATTGTTTTTTCAACCATATTTAATCACATTGTTGAGTGCCATGAAAAGAAAAAATATTTCTGAATTAGCAAACATGCAAATATATACAATTATACTGACAGTAGTATGTATAATATGCAGTTTAACTTTTGTGGCACATTTTAATCACTCAAACAGTCGGTTGTTGTCATATCAGTCCCGGGGAGGATTCGGTACTTTGAAGGCTTTGATAATTCTGAGATCACCAATCGATCATTCAAGAAAAGTACTTGGTTGCAAATAGTTTCAAGGCCAAAGAGTTTCCTTCTTTAGATTCTAAAAGCTCAATACCATAATAGATTACCGCTTTAATAATTAACCCATTGCTACAAACAAAAATAAAAAAATAAAAAATAATACTATATAAAATACTCAAATGGCACCTTAGAGAGCAAGTTATTTCTAAAACTTAAAGGAACAATGTAATGCATTTAAATAAGGCAGGTATGTATGTTTGTTGGGCAATTTAGGGACCATACTTTTTTCTCTCACTTATTAAATTGTCCGTTTCCCCCTAAGCAGAGCCTCCCCTGTGTCTTATATCAAGGAACGTGGCCAGCTCTGCCTGGCGGTTGGACCATCATGGTGCTTGAAAGTAGGCAGGACTACGATGTTATTGGCACTGCCTTGTGAGCTAATCTGGCCCCAGGATAGTGCCTACTTTCCCCACTGGCACTGCCCAGTGCATGAGCCAAAATAGCTCAAAGCTCCTTTACTGTGCATGATCTTAAAGAACAAGAACCTAGACTGGTCAGAACCTAGACTGGTCACACCACCCGTGAAGCCATGCAGGGTTGAGCCAGGTCAGTACTTGGATGGGAGACCACCTAGGAATACCAGGATCTGTATGCTGTGGCCTACTGGAGAAGGAACTGGCAACTCTGTCCAGTATCTCTGCCATGAATACCAAGTGGATCAGCATGGTGTGTTATGGTCCATGAGGTCACGGAGAGTCGAACACGACTGAATGACACAAAAACACAAGAGAATAAAGCAGCTGTACTTGAAGGAAATGGACAAACAAAAGAAATAAAAACACTTTTGTTCTATGAAAAACAAAATGAGAATTACTTGTAATTGCACTACAGTGGTCTTTTAAATTAAAGATAATTCTTGATTAATCTTTTCCATATATTATAAGTTATGAAAGTTGCATAATTTGCCAGTTACTCCTCTATTTTGGTGGAGAGGGAGCTACCATTTTACATTAAATTTTTGTCAGTGACTCTCAAAATGCTGAGCTAGGAGTCAAGTGTTCAAGAGCCAGCTTAAGACCCAATCAAACAGCAACTGTGTTCTAAGCTATGACCATTACATTAATTTGTCTGTTTATGCAGTAGTTCACATCACTCAATACATAGAGGTCTTGCATCAATAAAGGGCAAGTGGCTTAAGGTAACAGTCCTGTAAGATAACAAACAGATCACATTACTGAAATTGGGATACAAATCATTTAGAAAACCAGTGACCTCAGACATACAATTTTATTTATTCTTCACTATACAGAAAGCTTAGAGCATCATTTATAAGGGAATCAGAAACCGACAGACTTGTTATAAGTAGTGAGCCCCATAGAAATTGGAGTTCACTGAGCCACAGTATTCTGCGACCCGTGAACAGTATCAATGACTCTGCCTCTTAAGCTTTATTATTTCATAAAGTATTGCAAAGCATAGCCGTGGGTGAAGTCATTAAACTAAATTGATGATGTCATTTGTGATGTAATGACAAAGCACTTTCAATAATAATTACTGCCACCCATGTTGCTTTAAAATGGTCTTGTTGATAAATGGCTTCATAACTAGTATTATACCCACACAAAAGAACCAGCAGTGTTTACCGTCCCATACATAAAATGCTGCACATATATAATACACAATATAAATATTAGACAATATGCAACTAAATTATTTAAGGGAAAAAAAGCCTGGAGGCCTGAAAAATTAGGGCACTCACTACAATGCAATTGCTTTGAACTCCAACTTGAGAAATGTCACCAAAACTTAATTAAGATAAAATAGGATCATTAGCTTTTATGACTGCAGAGTTTTCTAATCAATTCTTGCGCATGATTTTGACTAATACAATATAATATTCACAAAATGATTGATTGATAATATCAATAAGACGTGTGTTAAAAAGAACTCAGCCAAGAAGAAATGAGACCAAGGTCAAAGCTGCATAAGGAAGACAAAGTGGGTCTGCAAAAAAAAAAAAAAACAAGCAAAAGAAGGAAAAAAAAAGAATAATCAATATAATTTTTCAAGTAAAACTGTGTAATATTTTACCATCAATAGTTATTATCAGGAAACTGAATATTTTTTAATACAAATTTTCACCAGACAGGCTTTTATTTATGGGATATAAATCTACACACTTAAGATAAATAAATAAAAAATCGATATATTTCTATATCTTAGAAGGATAATATAAGAGCCATGGAAATTTTTACTAAGCATTTAAAAAAAAAAAAAGTCCTGTTTAATACAGCATATTCACAGAGATTTGAGTTTTGAGCCTCTGCCATTATTCTGATTCAATGAACTGGGCATTTTCTTCCTACCAATCCCCACCCAATATGAGAGTTAATTACCTCAGATAACAGACCATGGCATGCAAGAGAGTCTTACTCATTTCTACTTACAGCAACATTCAAGTTCAATTATCCAAAACCAATTTCTTTATTTATTTATATTTAATAACAGCCAATTAACATACCTTTATAAGTCAATTGTTAAACAATAACTTTTACCTTTGCCGTGTCCCTTTCTGTACATATATATGTGTTTGTGTATATACTTTGTTATTGTTCAGTAGTGTCCGACTGTGACCATATGGACACAGCACGTCAGGGACATATGTCCATTTCTGCTGATCCATATAGTGATAAAATGCTCAAAATTATAAGAAAAATAATGTTAATGATAAATAATAATTGTATACCACCTTAAAAAAAAAGGATAGGTAAGAACAATGGGTGTAGACCTATTTCATAGTAATGGCTGCAAAGCAAAACAAAAGATGTTGTAACAATCAAAAAAACATTGATAAACTACATATTACTGCATAAAATTAATATGCCATTTGGAATAATTTTTAGGTGTACCTTTAACCCTTTCACTGGCACAATGCATTGCAATGCAATGTGAAGGGGTTAAGTAATTCTGTAGAATCAGATTGCTATCTGCATACCCTGAAAGCACGGAGGTGTCTCTCTCCCTCGCCAGTCGAATGGTAATTACATACAGTAGTCAAAAGTCATTAGAGAACACTTCATGTGACATATTTGGACCCCATTTGTTTCTTGACGACAGGATGAAATGTTCTAAATTTCAGGGGAAGCTAAATAAACACATCCCGGGGACATTTTTTCCATGGCCAATGATTCAATTGGGAGCATTCCAAAAGTTCCACTACTGCAGAAGCCTAAATACTTGTGTCACTTCAATACTGTACTACTAGAAGACTAAATAATACAGTCCTAAACTACTCATGTACCGTACAAGGCTATATAAGTAGTTTACTTGTTATCAATACAGTATGCTACTCATTTCTTTTAAATTAAAACATTTAAATAGATTAAGTTTCATATATTTTTTATTAAACTAAAACGAAGTTTCCCTGTTTTTACCTTTTTTCTAATCGAACACATGCTGTGTACAACAGAAAAAAACACATTATATTCATAAATTCTGTATACATACAAACGTATTTTATTTAAAAATAAAACTTGTTTTTCCACACCCCCAGAAGCTGATTACATAGGCACAATGTACCTACCAATAGAAACACTGCATTTGGGTATGGATTTTAACCTTTTACTAACCGTCAAGCCAACAGCAGCTCAATGAAGAGGTCTTACAAAGCAGTGGTCTCCTCCTCCTACTTTCTTCTATACATCCCATGATTCCTTCCTGCACAAACTGCCATCACCGATTGTTACAATGTATTAACATGTATTAATTGCCTGTGATTGGCCAAAACACATTATGAATTGTATGCCACTTTTTGCAGAGATAGCCAGGGTTGTTAACCCACAAAAGCAACTACATGCAAAAATCAAGAGATTTAGCAAACATCACATGCATTTAAATATGCCTTTAAAATTAACGTTATTTGTGAGCAACAAAACGTATCAAACCGAGTACGTAATATTTCTTTGTATCTACAATCCCCGAGATCCAGCATTCTGTTCTTGTCAGTGCCAAATTCTAAACAGAACGGGCCTTACATTACTCCTTAATTTAATTTGGCTCTCATTATACAGACATCACAGGGTTCATACACAAGCCAAACACAATTATTGCGAGATCCTTTAACAATATGCACATGACAGTTATTTGAAATACAAAATAAAATAGGCACAGCGCTCTCATTCAAACAATATTACTCAAATACAATAACGTCCCCTGAAATGAAGAAATAAAAGAAAATTTGTTTAAAATTAAATCCTTGTGGCATTTAACATTTTTCTTATTACAAAATGCCATCTAGGTCATTATGCCCTCCTGTTCCTCATTTAAGGCTATAATACTAACGCACTTCTTTAAAACTCTCAGTCTTTACTTAACAGTTGGCAGGTATAAGGTGTTATTATCTAGAATCGTTGACATTATGTTAACATAACACATTTGTGAATTTCTTTTAAAAAGCAGTTCCAATTACACCACTGTTGTTAAAATGTGTCTAATTGATGCTTTTCTAATTTTCTTTTTTATATAACATCTCTGCAGTGGATATTAGGTGTTCATAAAACTGTAAAGTAGTAAGCACAATTAATATAATATGTATATATTAGGTAAAAGTATTTGAACTTAAAGGCATAATTAAGTTTCCTGGAATATGAATGCATCGGATAGAGAATCAGTAGTGTATGAAAACATATTTTGCATGAAAAAATAGCCAAACATTATTAAACTTACCTTAAAGTCTGCTAAATATCTTGAGTGTGCCAGCAGTTGATAGTTAACACCCCTGAAAATCCCTGCTAAAATTAGCATAAAATGCATCATTTGTTTTGGCCAATCATAAGGCAGCTATAACATTGTTACAATCTGTGATGGCAGTTTCTCCTGGAAGTAATCGTGGGATGTGTAGTTCCACTTTAGATGGAAGCAGAAGGTGCCGGGCACAGATCTGTTGATCTCTGCACTGTGCTGTTGGGTTGAAGGTTAGTAAAGGGTTAAAAGTCATACCCAAATGCAGTGTTTCTGTTGGTAGGTACCCTTTTCCTATGTAAGCAGCTCTAGGGCTGTGGAAAACAAGTTTGATTTTTCAATAAATTAAATCTGTGGGTATAGAATGTGTGTTTCTGATTAAAGCAAGGTGTAAACAGGGAAACTTAAATAAACCTTTAACAATTGGGTCCTGGCACAAACATCTTAGGTTGGTATTTCTTACTTAGACTGCAATTAAAAGGACCATCCTTCTTCCTCTCTTCCTCTAGTAATGGGGGGGGGGGGGGGGGGGGGAGATAAGTTGAAAACAATTGTTTTGGAGAGTTTTTTTTTTTTTCACTTTACCAAAACTAATCTTTTTTAATGCTTTTAGAACATTGAAATTAACTACATGAAAGATTTCTCTTGTACCAAACAACATGAGTGGCAAAATGAAGCAAATTTGACCATTTTACCAACATGTTTATAAAAAGTAAAAATAAAATTTTGATTAAATTAAAATCCGCTTTCAGTGTTTTTTTTTTTAAAGAAGAGCTAGTCCATTTTAATTGTGCATTGATCGATATTCCAGCCAATGGCGATCACAGTGTCGGTAGAAAGGTGGACAAAATGTATCAGTAAGAATTCAGAGGAGCCATACAAACTGTTTCCGGAATGCAGCCTCTAATAGACATGTACTATACTTCGGAAAAATATTTAGGAGCCAGAAGTATAAAATGTTAGGATCCCTGGCTGCCAGGAAATTCCCACCCCTAACTTCTAGAAAGGCCACCTCCCACCACTGAGCGCGTATAGTATGGTGGATACCAGCATTAGCTGAGCATGAACCTCGACAGCAAATTAATTCAATATTGCTTTTTAAATCATTGTGAATAAACTTTATTAATGATAAAAACCTAATTAAAAAAAAACATCTAGCTCATTATGTTAGGGCACTATTGTGGTCCTTTAATTAGAGCTTTCCAACATCCACAACCTTCATTTAAGCAAATCTATTCGTTGGTAAAAAGACTACTACTATAAAACAAGGGATGGTGAACTACTTGGGATCACTAGAAGAGTCACACTCTGGGATGAATCTAACAAATTTGGTTAAAGACGCCAATCAGGTTAGTACCTCTGAGCAGATTCTCTCGCACCTCTGGACACCCAATAGGAAATGAATGGCAGCCATAACTGGTGGAGACTAAAACATTATATATTCTAGTGGCCTGCCTTAGTAGATCATCACTCACTTTTTCTGAACATCTATGGTTTGTGTATGTGTACTGCAACAATCACATTACTGAAGTATTTTTACTCCTGCTATAAATAGTTAAAAAATAACTTTTCAGGAGGATTTTATTATAAAAGATTTTTTTTTATTAACCTGTTAAAGCAGTACATTCTAAAATACTGACATAATCATACCGCCTTTAGATACCATTACCCCTCTCCTCCTCCATTTCCACCCGTATCCGCTCCCCTTTCCCCCTCAATCTCCTGATCCTCCCCTTTCCCCCTCAATCTCCTGATCCTCCCCTTTCCCCTCAATCTCCTGATCCTCCCCTTTCCCCCTCAATCTCCTGATCCTCCCCTTTCCCCCTCAATCTCCTGATCCTCCCCTTTCCCCCTCAATCTCCTGATCCTCCCCTTTCCCCCTCAATCTCCTGATCCTCCCCTTTCCCCCTCAATCTCCTGATCCTCCCCTTTCCCACTCACCTCGCCCTCCTCCTTCCCCACTCACCTCGCCCTCCTCCTTCCCCACTCCCCTCGCCCTCCTCCTTCCCCCCCTCGCCCTCCTCCTTCCCCCCCTCGCCCTCCTCCTTCCCCCCTCGCCCTCCTCCTTCCCCCTTCATCCTCCTCCTTCCCCCCTCATCCTCCTCCTTCCCCCCCTCATCCTCCTCCTTCCCCCCTCATCCTCCTCCTTCCCCCCTCATCCTCCTTCCCCCCTCTCTTCTTCTTAGCCTCCTATCAGCTCCTGCTGCTGATCGGTGGCTCGCAGCGTGTCTTATGCCTGTTTCTTGTACCGGCATATGCTAATGACATGATGCGCTTGTGACATTAGCATATGCCGGTTCCAGGCATAAGACGCGCTGCAAGCCTCCAATCATCAGCAGGAGCAATTAAATATTAAAACCGTTTATTCCACACAAAAACAGAGACACAATGAAATATTATCAAATACCCTAGTTCCGATAAAACAAACAAACAAAGACATGGTATTTAACCCTTAGAACAAGGACTTGTGCATGCAAAGAAAAACTTTGCAATAGTTAAACCCTGGTTTTTGAAAAGCTTAATTGCAAATTCGGACTTGTTATTTTGATTTATGAAGAATATGACAACCTATAACAGAGTACAACCAATACGAAAGGCTTATAATAAAACATACATATAAACAAATTAAGTTGGAGGGCGTCCTATAGGCTTGCAGTGGGTAACCAATTGTAAGCAGCAATACATTAGTAGCCACAAAGCCAAAGTAAGACTATGTGGGTTTGTGAGCCATGCACCCTTAAAGCTTCATGCTTTTTCAGCCTGTTGGTAGGTTTGCACTTTAGTCATCTTTTATTCAGTTTTACTTTGGGAAGGTGTCTTCTGACTGATCGGATTTACAACATGAAAGGTAATTGTTCTCTCTCTGACTTATGGAGTAGGGAGGGACATAATGGACTGATGATAACCAGACTTTGGAAATTGCTGAAGTTGGTTAGAGGGAAATGATGGCTAAAAGGTGATAGTGAGAAAATAGAGAAGATGGTTAGGTATAGAAAGTGAAGTGATGGCTAAGAAGGAGAAAAAGGGGATGGGATGGCAAGTTGGGTAAAGAGTGAGAGCTCAGATAATTCAGATAAGGGAAGACAATGAGTAGAAAAAGAAAGGTCTATTGAATGGATAAAGGCTTGAGTGGCAAAGGTAATAAAGGGATAATAGTGTTGGAGGTATGAGATGAGGTTTGCTGATAATTCTTATGCATAATGCACTGTCTAAACCGAGTAGGTTAATTCACATTGTAATTATTTAATGTCAAAATGTCTTGGTGCTAGCATCAACATGTAGTTACTATTTGGTAAACTTGAGCAAATTGAATTTCACATAACTTGAAATAACCATAGAAGCTCTCATGTACTGGAATAGACAGAGGCCACACGTAATAGAGACAGGACAGAAATACCTGGAACAGACAGTTCACCTATTCCATTTTAGGACTCATTGGCATTTTCCGAATATTAACAAACATGCATGCCTGCAGACCTGTCTTTACCAAAACCAGGAATACACTCCTACAATCTGTCAAAGAATTGTTATTGCTTTGTGCCTTGCAATGACAATTATCAGTTAATTAGCTTACTGTTATGGTATATGTTTTTTTTTATTATTTTATTAAGTTTCTCGTCATTCACGTATTACACATGCAGGGGGCTAGATGCATCTCAATGAATGCACTACTTTTTTTTTTTTTTTTTTAATAGCTAAAAACTATTTTTGTTCGGAATTGACCATATATTTTTTTTCAGGATTCCAAAACTCTATACATAATACTTTGAAGCTTTTGTGCGAGAGGCGTTCATATCTCTGCAGTAGCAGGGTTTGCAGTTCACCATGCGTCTGCTTCTGAGCAAGTGCAGGAATAAGGGAGCATGTCAAATAACCATCAAATTTGAAAATATATTTACCAAGAGTTTTTTTTACAAAATGACAATGTGCACACTGACTGTAGTTCACTGTAAACACTGCTGTTATATTGTCTTTAAATAAAAACGGATATTAGTTTTAATAATATTTTAATTGACCATGAACTCATCTCAAAATTAAAAAAAGGTAATACCGCTTTGCCTTTAAAATACAAAAGTTCTAAACAGTCTCTCCTTTAAACTCTTCATGTGAAACTTTCTTAAAAATGTTAAATGTGACATAAGGTAAGCCTTTTATGCAGAGCTAAACCTCTACATTATACTTTAAAAGTCCAAGCAGCAGGGTAGTAATCCTGTAACAGGATGAAATGTTAGGACAGCAAAAAACCTGTCTGAAATTGTAAAGCTTCTGTACTAAAAAAGGTTTAGACAGGGAAAACTCTGCTTGTGGTATTTATCTACTTTATAGCCTGGTTAGACGTCTGATGCCCAATCTATTATATTTGGTCATTTAGATGCCGTGATATCTCCAACTAATATGCTAAAGTTTAATGGCTACATATGATTCCAGATCATCTTTTTTTTAATACGTATTTCTATTAAAAATGTAATAGACAACATGATATGCTTTTATTTGTAACACCACTATGCATTAAGCCATCTTAAATACAGTACTATTTTTGCTAATTAATGATTACACACATTATAAATTACAGAATGACGATGGCATGTGTTCCAATGTGAAGTGTGTTATTCAGGAGTAAATATATTCCAGGCAAACATTACTGGCCAGGTATTATTAAAAGCTATATTTTTTCTTACTTTCCAAGAACTGCTTACCCACTAACATTTGCAGTCATTTAAAATAATTTATTTTAAATATAGGTCTACAGTAGCCCTCAAAAGGCCAAAGCATGGACACAGAGTGGTTATTTGCCGTCTATCTTAATCAATTAATGGTCTATTTGAAATACAAACTTACTTTAAAAATACAGTGTATTAATACCAGAGCAAAGGAACAGAACAGAAAAAAAGTAATTTGCTCTGAGAAAAGACAAAAGCTAATAATAAGTAAATGCTGATGGAGCCGAATAATAAATGTGCGTTGGAAAAGGTGTTTTACTTGCAAACCAACTAAAGATAAAAATCAAGGAATTGTAGGGACACTAATTTTAGAGTAAGCCGGCAATGGATAATTCATTATTACAGGAAAAGAAAATATTTGTTATTGAAAGAACTTGAAATGTAATACTCCTGAATGGAAATTATAGTACTTACATAAATGGTTAATTATCTTTATAAAAAGGAAATAGTTGCAATGCTCTGAAGCATGAAACATATTACTAGTAGAAGCAAGAAGGGATTGGCCATTTCAGTTTGAATTAGAAAATTACACAATTACATCCTAAAAAAAAAAGAAGGAAAAAAAAAAAAGAAGAAGAAAAAAAAAAAAAGAAGAAGAAGAAGAAGAAAAAAAAAAGGGTTTGTTACAGGCAAAAGCACCAACAAAAGCTTAGGCAAAATCATCTAGAATAAAATATCATTTTGCATTACAAAAATAATTTAAGATTTTTAGCTTCAGGTTTTTTTTTCAATATCCTCATGAAAACCTTGTCCCACGCCTACTAGAAACAAAATTAAACCTTGTACCTATCTATTGAGCTAAGCTGTAAAGAATGAGCTGGATTTAATAAATACAAAGGCACAGAAGAGCTTTACCGAAAGTATTCTGTCCCCTACCGGCTAGCCAGTAAGTCAAAGAGACAGCAATAAAATACATGCCCACATTGTGCAAATCATTGGATTTCTAGGGCTGCTTTTAAATGCAGGTAATCCTTGTTTGCAGAATTACTATAAGCTTAACACAAAGCAAAAAACATTTAAGGACTAGCTGGCATCTCACTTGATAAGGTAGAGTAATTCGCTTAATGGAAAGGGTATATGTAAAGCATTGCTTAGCAGTAAAGGGGTCACTTGTTTGCCAATGTAATGTAGTTCATTAAAGCCATTGTCAGTTCAAATATTATTCTTGTAAATGACTGATAATTCCTTACATGCCAATGATTTATTACTTTTCAGCACAAGTACAAGAAAAAAAATAAAGTAAAAATAAGCATAAGACTACATAACCGTAGTTGTTTAGTATCCAATTAACACATTTTTGGGAAACGAAAGAGTAGTGTTACCTCAAGTGAGATGGAAGTGTGATAAAGATGCAATGTGCAGGATGTCTTCCACACAACCTGAGCTTGCCGAGTCGTAAGGAGAGAACTGAAGAATGGCCAAAATGTACCTCACCCCTTTCTAGACCAACAGCTGGTGATGCATTATGACATCACAAAGAAGCTTTGTGAATCATTGACCAAGTACATTTCAACTGCTGGCGAATAGGTATAAAACAGTGCCCAGTTATGGCTCCTAAAACCATCAGCTTAGGACAGGAAAGGGAAAGGGTCAGAATCTTCCTTGAACAAAAGAATGAAACCATCCAGTCAAAATGTATAATCTTGAGCAATCCCATAATGTGTCACTATTTTATTTTATGTATTTTGTAAACTGGAGGAACGCCTAACAGTTTTGCATTTACCAGATTAAAAAAGCATGGAAAGATGTATACAAAAACTCACAAAATTGCTACAAAGTCCAAAGGACATGGAATATTTTTTTTTATTTTTTGTAGCTTTTTTATCTCTTATCCAAAATGACATTAACACGTCCCAAAGTAGTTCTCTAATTTCTAGAAAGTTGTATACATTAATCATTTATTTTTCATCCAATATAAAAATATGCCTAGACCGTTATCTTGATTTCTCTGCAAAAATACACAGATAGCCTATTTTATTTTAATTTATTTGCATTGCATACATTGGGTCATCTGGGGTTGGGAAAATACTGACTTGGAAGGAGACAGGCAAGTTATAAGAGAGCCCACAAGGTGAGAGCATTGTAAAATGTTTAGTGTCAATCAGTTCGAAGAAATTATAAAACTATGCACATGCTAAATAGTCTTTGACTGAAAACTTTAACTTCCCTTGTAGATTCACACGTTGTAGGGCTAGAGATAGGTAAAGATGTGCTATTGGAAACCAATAACCATCTCATTTGTCTTGTATGGAAAGAGAATAAGAACTTGCTCACTTATTTATCAGGGAAGGAGGTGTAGCCCATCTATATGCAAGGGTTACCCGAGAAATCCAATAATATATATATAATAGTATGTAACAACTACCAGTCTTCTCTGCATCCTGGTGCTGACCCTATCTTTCAATAAAAATAAAAGATATCTATACTAGCAGATTAAATAAATTCTACTAATGAGTTTTGCTAATTATTTTTTAAGAATTACTGCAGTATTTTAATTGAGCATCATACTGGAAGACAAGGAGAACTTTTAATTGAGTAATAGCTCCTTTGTTTTATTGTTACGAATACCATTAAAAAAAGTTATGTACGAAAACGTGTGACCTAAATAAGAGACTTCGGCAATTATTTTCTTTAAAAAAATTTTTTTTTAAATTATTTTAATGTTTTGGTAATGTTACATTTAGTGGAGGAATTGGTGTACTTTGGTCACAAATCATTTTTAATTCGTAATAGATACAAAGTAGCAAAGAAAGCGGTTTAAATTCAAATAATGAACAAAATGTATTGAGTAATACAAGGTAAAGATTAGCAACAAAATGCATGGGTAACAAATATGGGCAGTTGTGTAAAACAAGAGAATAATGGCTTTTTTAGAGAAACAAATGTTAATGTTACCATACACTGCTAGTGTAAAGTGGACGACATGCCGTTTATTCTTCCTGTCTGCTGAAGGTAATGAGCAGAGAAAGTAGGATTTGCAGCTTTGCAAGTAGCATGCAGGGGGAGGGTGAAGATGTCAAATACATAAACTGACCTCAATTGCTAAAGAGACAAGATGTCCCCCTCTTTCCCATCACGCCACTGCAGATACAGAAAACAAATGGATAGGGCAAAACCTTGAGGCATGATGCCTGCAGGAAAGGGAGTGTTAAAAATGTATATTATTGTTTCTAAAAATGTTTTAAAGCTCAGATTACATAGATGATACTGTTGCTCATTATATAGCTCACAAACCTGTCATAGGCTTTTTATAACTTGTAAGGTGCCAAGATTCTGATGATCCAGCCAACTTCTTCCTCCCAGTGTGTGTGTGTGTGTGTGTGTGTGTGTGTGGTGTGGTGTGTGTGTGTGTGTGGTGTGTGTGTGTGTGTGGTGTGTGTGTGTGTGTGTGTGGTGTGTGTGTGGTGTGTGTGGTGTGTGTGTGGTGTGTGTGTGTGTGTGGTGTGTGTGTGTGTGGTGTGTGTGGTGTGTGTGTGTGTGGTGTGTGTGTGTGTGGTGTGTGTGTGTGTGGTGTGTGTGTGTGTGTGTGGTGTGTGTGTGTGGTGTGTGTGTGTGTGGTGTGTGTGTGGTGTGTGTGTGGTGTGTGTGTGGTGTGTGTGTGGTGTGTGTGGTGTGTGTGTGTGGTGTGTGTGTGGTGTGTGTGTGGTGTGTGTGTGGTGTGTGTGTGGTGTGTGTGTGGTGTGTGTGTGTGGTGTGTGTGTGTGTGTGGTGTGTGTGTGGTGTGTGTGTGGTGTGTGTGTGTGTGGTGTGTGTGTGTGGTGTGTGTGTGTGGTGTGTGTGTGTGGTGTGTGTGTGTGTGTGTGTGTTAATTACCTAATATTAGAATCAGGAGCATTGACTTTTAAAAGTAGTTTTTGCCTAAAATATTCAAATGTTTAGGTAATATTTTAATTTCTGCTGTAATTGGTACAGTTGCTGTTCCTCTAACTAAATATGAATACCCAGTAAATCTGTTAAATATAACATTTAAACCCCAATACAATGCATTAATATTTGAGCAGCACTTAAATATATTTTCAATGATTTCCTATGCTCATTCCTAAAATATTTAGTAGAACATGGAACAGGCCCTAAAATATGCAGGAAACTTTATTTTTTAACTGCATTGTCAAAGAAAAAAAAAGAAATGAGGTTTCCTTGTCTCTGACATATTGAAGATGTTCAGGCTACATATACTCCACTGTCTGCCCCCTATATACTTCATTACGGTTGGCAAGAAGGAAAAAAAATGAAGTCAAATTTTGGTTACATTGGGGATTTTGTCTTAAGAGATTACGCTTTGGAACATATCCTTGGCAAACAAGATTTAGAACCCAAAAAAATAATAATTAGCTGCTAAGCTTTTCAGTAAGCTGTAACACTGAATCCCCTTAAATTACATATTAAACAATTCACGTCCACTGTAGTAAGCACTGTCATCTGGTGTTGAAACAATCACCCAACATGCAATTTGCAACCGGACGATAATTTAAAACAAACATTTCACAGTAAACAGTGAAGTATGCCTTGTGCTTTGTAATGGATTGTCTATCATGCAATTATGGAACGGCTAAATCCCATTTACACAAAACGAAGATGAACAGGGAGTAAAAAAAAAAATATATTAATAAAGTGTCAGTGCTTAAATAATATTTGTGTCTAAAGATAGTAGGCATTAATTTAAAAACGAGTAATAGAAATTGATTTGTGTCCCATGCACCACCATCTAGATCATAAATTATTGGGATACTTCAGTTACCATAATGACTCAGATTATGAATTATACAATTAACTCCTTTAATTGGTAAAGTGATGGAAATGTAGTCTACCGATTGGGTGTTTTTTTATTATTTAATTTCTATTTGCAGTCACAAAGACATTTCTGAGTGAGGCATTACACTCAGACAATTTATTGCTATTACAAAATAGAATATAAAATAAAAAAAATCTACTATATTTTTGTGTTGGCACCTATAAAAAATAATAATATTCCCTTTCAATAGTAATATGTAATGTCAAAGCCATTTATGAAATTACACAAAATGTTTACAGTATCACAGGTTTTGAAATACTATGGTCATACACGCTTGCCACAATTAGCTCTATTTGAAGAATATTATAAACTAAATATGCATTGTACTTACCATTTTATTCTAGACTAAATCATTTTTAAAATATACACCCATTTCTCTAAGGAATTATTGCAGCTCTCTGATTAGCTTCAGTGGGCATCAAAATGACCAACTCTTATACTGGCATGGTGCTAGGTCCCATTACAAATTTTTCATATATTATTTAATACAGTGTTTGTATTAGAATGCAATTGAGATATTTTGTATTATGCCATCGTCAGTCTTTATAAGATCCAGTAAACACTCACAGGATGATTATTAGTACAGGTGAATCTACTTATATATTTGAGCAAGAAGGAGAGATGCTTTAAGAGACAGGTTGGCTGTTGCCAAAATTGTAAATAGGCAAAACCAAGTAATACATTTACCTCTTTTTTTCCTCGTCTTATACTAATGCACATTTATTTGGGAGCAGGACGGCTTTTGCATTATGGTGATTATTCCCTCTTTACACAATGGATAGAATAGTTGAGATGGTCGGTCTTGAAAGGTCTTTTATGTACGGAAGAAGACGACATAATTTTGGGAGGACCATTTCCCCAGTGGACCATAGGCATCTGCCCTCTTTGCCCTACTTTTTAAGATAATCACTTGTAAAATTTGCACAGAATATAAATTTTAAATTTAAAATGACTCTTGACATTATAATATCTAATGAAGTCTACCTGGAAACACACTAGGAGTCATTAAATTCCTGACATTTGTATTTCTCTGAATGCATTTAGGATTTATTAATTCACGTTTCAAGCTTATCTCTTATCTTAAGCTCTCTGCTTATGTACTGTTCACAATCAGCAACAGAATAAACAGAAAAATTATATCTACTATCGGAATAAAAGTATGTATTAATCAT
Organism: Discoglossus pictus; assembly: GCA_027410445.1. Taxonomy (NCBI): domain Eukaryota; kingdom Metazoa; phylum Chordata; class Amphibia; order Anura; family Alytidae; genus Discoglossus; species Discoglossus pictus. The sequence continues at coordinate 471,605,111 of CM050163.1, read as the reverse complement.
TACAACTTTTTTTTATAAAACTGTGGAGGAATGGGAAAATCAAAATATTACATAAAGATTATATATATATATATATATATATATATATATATATATATATATATATATATATATATATATATATATATATTTTTAATTCCATTTGCTGTTATATATATATATATATATATATATGTAATGGGTTATACTTGTACAAATGTTCTTGCTTGTACACTTAGAACGTCCATTAATTTCACAAACCATGATAGGTTTCCTGCTTTATTTTCAAAATTACTAAAGTCCTGCAGATATTGTTAACGAATGATTATATTAGAAGGCTGAATTATTGCATTTATTCATTCATGACTGTTCCTATAACATAGTATTTTTAACTTATTTTACAGGATAAGCATTTATGCAGTTAGATTAGGTGGAAAGGCCAGTTTTTTAAAGCATTGAAACTAGAAGAGTGGTTTCCTAATATAATTCTCAGTGTTCAAATCCTAAAACTCCTGTCAAAAACACACCCAGCAGTGAAACCGTTAAAATAGAAAATGATCTCTTGTGCTTTCTGGTAGCATTGGCGAAAGACGAACAAAAGCGATGTAACACTGCCACCTACAGGAGAAAAGTCAGAAGCACTCTGATCGCTCTATTGAAACTTATAGCTCTTTGTTTGTAGATCACTGTACACACGCAAAGAACATACGGTGACAGTATAATATGGGAAAAAACAAAAATAAATAAGTGGAGCACATCATGTTATTGCTATCTAATAACAAATTGCAGCTGTTGGGAGCAAAATGTGATACCAAAACACAAAAAATTACATTCAAAGCAATAACAGGATAATTACAATTTTACAGCAAATGCTATGGTCCCTTTTTTTTTTTTACAATCACCCAAAATGTTTTTTTTTTTTAGTTATTCTTAAAGAGAAAGAATAACTGACTGCATGCCGTCTTATATCAATTCTGGAAAACGCCATTGTGTTGTTGCTGTATTTATATGCAAATGAGCAGCTCACGGTTATTCATTTTGCGGCTTTGATGTGCTAATTACGATTGCAGTCTGCTTGTCTGTCTCTGTAGTGGCCAGAATAAAGCCCTTCAATGTTATCTGTCAGTTACACACTCTCCCCCATCCTTATCTAGTATGAGCAACACATTGGTATATAGTAGCCACAAAATTAGTTTTAAATAATTCAGATATAATTTAATGTAGAGATAAACTGCTAGTTATAGCCAGTTTTAATGATCTTTAAAATGAAATCAACTTCCTGTTGAGGTGATCGCGAATAATCCACAGACACTATGGTGCAAATGGGTTATTTTACACACTAAAAGAAAAAAAAAGAATTCAATTAAAAGAAAAATCATCAGTATCAATTATAAAGTGCATGATGATGTGTTGGTTGACCAGTATATATAATAAATAAATTCCCAAGTTCATTCTTATTTACACCTAGCGATAGATCTATGACATCCCCATGTCAGTACCCCAGGTCTCTGCATAGTATTGCAACTCATAATGCCATAGGACTGTATACTGATAAGGGTAGGACCACCCGGTGCATAAGGCAGGTCCAAGAAATAAGTCCAAATATTGGAAAATTAGACGTCTAATACGTCTATCCGCTCTAAAATCGTAAAACTATATTTAGGAACGTGAAAGCTTTCTATAAAATAGAACAAATAGCCAATTTACAAGATAACATCAAACTTAAGTGAGACCCGAGCTCTTTGTAAATAATCATGATGAGAGAAATGCCTTCAATAAAACCTCCTGCTGACAGGCGTCGCAAAGTAAGACTTTCCTTTACACACAACAAACATACGCTTTTTGCAGCACATGAAATTATATTTCAACAGTTTCCGTGCAACACATTCTCAATTCTTCCTTCCAGGGTGTTGCCAATTATCTTCCTTTCGTCTACTACCCAAAGAAGTTTTCAACTCCTGGCGTTTCATACCCTGGAGAAGTAGCTCTAATGAGCTGTAGAGCTTTTACAAGCGCTATTCCAGCTTCTCCCATTGGACTACTGTTGACATCTGCTTCCTTAGTCTAATCCATGCCTGTAACCTTTGTCCCCAAGACAGGAAGTGTGTACTACAGCACAGCAGAACCTTGGAGATTTAAAGCAGCTTACAAGCCCAAAATCAATAGTAAAAGAATAAATTCTATAACTGGAAAGGTTGACGTTTACTACAGAACGTTAAAGAATACGGAGCAAAAGTCACCCCGAGTGCACAAAATATATTCGTAAAGTTTAATTAGAAAAAAAAATTCAGTCAGGTTTAATACTTTTGTGCGTTAAAATTCACACTTTATGTGAACAACTAGGTGATTCACCACACTATGTGTACTTGTATACATATTTATATTCCCTTCAAGGGAAAAATAGAGATACAAATCACATCACTATAGATTTGTTTTAAAACACAAATACATGACCTACGGGTGAACAGCCACCTAAGATGGCAGCATTAGGCCCAGATCCAATGGGAATTGGAGGTTATCTTAAACCTTTCCCCACCCTACCAACAACAAGAGGTGTGAATTTGCACAAAAATACAAGGGACACCCCTCCACATTCCCTGACATCCTAATTTCTTGGGGCTTTAGTTGGTGCACCCACAGAAGGTAAGCTCAACAAGACCTGCCAGTGTAGGACTTCCCATCCAACCACATGGTCCAAGTTATTATACTGTTCAACACTATTACTATTTACTGATGCTCTCGCAGAGTATTCATGACACAATACTCAGAACTTCATTAATCCTACAGGAATTCTCATGACAATGCCACCAACATGCCATAACATATCTGCTAAGCCAACTCTAACTCTGATAAAATTGCTTCCTGGTATAGAGGGTATTGATTTAGATAATCAGATTTCAACCCTAAACTTTTCTTTGGCAAACACGGCAGCTGCGTCATCTGCTAAGAAAACAAACCACACTTAAAAGACAATGTAGCCCAAGCGCCACCATTTCCTAAAATAGAGCAGGCTTCTCTCATTTGCCTACTTGCCTGTGGTGATCTTCCTCAAAACACCACTCCAACTGAGAGCCAACACCCTACCTAGAGCTTACAAGAGGCCCCAAATCTTATCAAGCTGGCCTGCCTCCGAGATGAACGGTGTCATTCCAGTACCGGCAATCATGGACCGGATGGCACCACTGACCGAGACAGCAATGCTGGCTGAGGATGCACAAAAGTGAAGAACTGACCTTGATCTCCTATTAAGAGATACACAAACAGTCTTCATTAATCAAACATAAATGCTGCCACAAACCACAATGCCTGCCCAAAAAAATGAAAAATGCCGCCTTGAGGTGCTTTGAACGACAACACATCATATACCTTGCAACAACCACGCTGACCATTTTCCACTGGCTGTTTCAACAACCGTCATTTTGACAAAATGGTCATACACTGCTGTCAAAGTAGGCGTCAGTTGAACTGTCTGTGCCGCTGCATACCCACTTACTGATAACGGGCATTATCCTATGACAAATCTACTGATATATTCTGAACCCGCAATCATGCCCGATAGTCCTGTGAAGTACTGTATCATAAAAATACTGATGCTGTCTTACTGGCTCTGGACCTACTAAGGTCTCATAATTCATACAATAGGTATGCTGAAGTGCAGTGACCGCAAAGACTACCTAAACACCATAAATCATGCTGTTATGGGCCAGAGCTGCATTATAGCATACATCACTCATTTTCATTTATATACTCTTCAGAATAATCTGATATTACATTTGGAGACCAACTATTGACATTCTGACAATATTTATTTGTATTGGATGCATGCACACGGCTTGTATTTCAATTGTATTAGCTTCTCTGTGACAATTACTGTAACTTTCTGGAGCGCAACTAGGGAACTGATGTTAAAACTCACCACTTTCCCTACCCTGTCCTATCCTCCTTAGTTCACCATTTAAGGCTGATTAAAAAAAAGAGCATTATCTTCTTAGATAAAAGTAGAGATGGATTATTTTTCTATATGATCTTTTAAATAAAACTTAATGTGCAAAATGTTATTAGAAAGTTTTCTTGCAGCTTCTCTCTCAAGGTGTGTCCTTTTCCATTAGAGCTAAAGAGAGCACTGGCAGATAAATCTGCCAGCATCCTTTTGTGTAGATGCAAGCTTCTTGTGTACTCAGTCAACTCCCACCTCATGAAGAAGTTCACTGGAAATAAATATTATAGATTGCAACGCAGCATAACTGCATATAAAAGCCATGTTAGAGACCTTATTTTTTTTTACATTCTAAAAACAAGTTGCTTATTTCAGATGTTAAAGGGATGTGGAAGATTTCATGATTTTACTAGGAATATAATATACCTGGGTATCAATGTACTTTTAAGTGCTTTATTTTATTTAGAAGTTAGGTTCTTCTGCCTAAAATCATACAAATAGTACCTGTTTTGGTCTGCCGTCTGTAGCTCATGAAGACTCCGCTGTGCAGTGTCACATACTAGCCAGTCAGTGACCATCTCTTAGCAACATGCTGCTGCTAAATGGTCATACAGCTCATGAAGACACAGACTTTGGAGTGCAGTGTTTAAAATTAGCCAGTGTCTTTGTGGGCTGTATGAGCTGCAGAGGGCAGACTCAAGCAGGTACTATTTGTCTTACTTTAGAAAAAAAAAAAACATTTTAAAGCATTTCTTGATAAAAAAAAGTAGATAAAAATAGATACATATACCGGTATATATTCCTAGTGAAATCCATAAACCTTCCATATCCCTTTCAATACTTCAAAACAAGCTTTCTAAATTCTTGATCAAAGTGGCCCCTTAATGGACAAAATGTTTTGGAAAGCTTAATTTTAATTTTTAAACTATATTTTTAAGTAAATGTCTGCTGCAATTAGAGTACATTTCTTTCCATCATCTGGGATTCAGAAAAGGTCAGTATTCAGTTCTTTTGAGACACTTTCACTGTGCAGTGCCACTTGACAACAGAATGAAATGCAGAAGCAAAATGCCAGTAGTATAACCCTAAAAACCCAGAGGCACCCAGAAGAAGAGTCTGCTAAACTTAATATTTTCTCTAAAATGGTTTTATCCAGAAAAAAACAAGTTAGCATTTAAGCTTTAGTTCTACTGGGTTAATATTTCCAGCTAATCAGATTACACAACTCTGAGTTCTCATAAATGGAAAGGTTATTTTCTATTGTTGTCACCTCGAACATGGGGCAGTAAGTGGAAAACTAAACAGGATCCATTTTACATATATATTTGCATTAACAGGTTTGTCCTCTAACTAGTAAAAGATTAGTGCTAACTTCACAATTGTTCCGATTTCAAAACAAGTTGATCTTTTATACCATATTGGCCCGTATATAAGCCGCACCTGTAAAATTCAAGGTGAAATATATATATATATATATATATATATATATATATATATATATATATATATTATCCGAATATAGGCAGCACCATTAAAATTGGAGAGAAACAAGCTTTCTAAATCAGTATCTAAGGTTGCTTCTGTTGCGGGTTACAATCGCAAAATCGTTACAATCGCAAAATCGATATTCAATTGCTACAATTCCACAGGCACTCACACTCGTAAAAGGTAAATGTAAAAGAAAATCCTACGGGTTCCAAATAGGACCCGCATGTGGGTTAAATGTAGCACTGTAAATGCAAATTTAAAATCAATACTGCACTGTAAAATACAGTGATTAATAACAGATTTAATTGCGCAACAGTCTCAAACTCGCAAATCGGCAATCATTTTTTACGGTTGCAAATATAAGCTGAACTCGTAATTTATAAGCTCAGAAATCGGGGGAAAAAGTGCGGCTTATATTCAGGTCAATACGGTAATAAACTTACACTAAAAACTGCTGTTTGTTTACCGCTGATATTTAAGCTTCAGTTTCTCTACATATATACATATACATGCAATGCTTTTTTTTTTTTACACTCAATTATCCCTTACTGAACACGTAAATGCATCAGGGTTTATATTTTATTTTCCATTCTAAAAACATTTAGCATATTATCAAGTAAAGTTCTTTAAAACAGTAAATGTATGAGCACAAGTGCCATTTAACCACAATATAAATTGAAAAGTTGTTTATAATGACCTTACAATTTAAATGGACACTAGTGATAAAACAAGTTATGCTCTTTAAAAGTATAAAGCATCTAGCAGAATGAAAACCCTATTAATTCAAAGTTAAATGAAAATGGACAGACATTTTCTGTTCAATGAATGTTACTCATGTTTTTACTTCAAATATTTGTTTTCATTCTGAACATGTTAATACATATTTTTTAACAAGAATAAAAACTCAATAATCCTGAACAATGTTAAGTAATTAGTTGTTTCTCTATGAAACCAGCAGGTCCATCGTCACTATTTGTGTCCTAGCAGTGTTTGTAGCTTGGATGTGGTGGCCATGTGCTTCTGGCTACGTGATGGCTATATATGCGTGATTAAGTCACACCGGCATAGGGCCTTCAAATGTCACTGCGCCACTTACACAAGAATATGCACCTGAAAAGCAGGGTGAGACATTTTAACTGGACTTTGGAAGTTGTTTAATTTAAAGAAATGTTTTTTGGTTTTTTTTATGGACGCATTCATTGAGTTTTGAAATCTGCACAGCTTTTGTTAATGGTGCTTTACAAAATTTCAATTTTTTTTTAATTCCTTCTGCTCACCACTAGAGGGCTGCCATGTTTTCTCTTCTCATTTCTTCCATGCCTCAGAAAAATGTCAATGTCTGAGGCAGGAGGATCGGCAAGCTGTGAATCTCCATATTTCAACTTCCAAAGCACACTGCATGTGGGGCAACTTCTAGTGCAAGAGCCAGTGGCATGGAAACATTGAGAGTGCTGACCATTAAAAATACAGACATGCCCTAATGAATTTGTCATATCTTTAGGGGTTGCCATGGTGCTCTGTATCATAACAAAATATACTAAAAAAAAATAATTAAAAACATTTTATAACTAGACTAATAGGGTTTTTGTCATGCTTGGTGCAACTTATACTTTTAAAAGCTACACCATTACTATGGTCCTTTCGATCACTGTATATTTGCAAAATAGCCAGAGTTTTTGGAGTTTTTTTTTTGTTGAGTTTTTACCAGCACAGATTCATGTATAGATAGGTAGAGGCTTAATATGCTCCAGCAGATATCATGGGCTCTTGTATTGTAAGGGAGGGAGACCGATGTAAGCTAAAGACCTTCCCAGAAGTGTCTTTAATAAAGTCATAAACAATAAGTCTGTGATTACAAAGAAATATTTTCAGAGCAACGCATTGACAGGGAAATAACACTTTTTCTTTTGTCTAGCCAGTATCTAGAAATGTAAATGTACTTACTAGTTTATTTTCTTGCATATAAATTCTCTGCAACTTTGGACTCCCTTTGGCTATAACAATCATTCCTTCATCGGATATCTTGTAGCACTGGCCAAAATGTATGTCCTTCAATTCTCTGCATTTGGTCCCCAACTGTAAATGAAACAAGTAAATGATGGGTTTCAGCAAATGTCAGTATATTTGTGTTAGATACACAAAGAAAACTATTGAAAATATGGTTATTTTAAGAATTAGTATATCAGGTTGTTGAATGGACATAGAACACATTGGCTTTTGTGTGCATTTATAAACAGCATGTTTAAACTATTACAAAAAAATAATAGCCTTTGCTGGCATTCCTGGCAGTCACAGTTTACTCTATTGGTGTCAGACTGGCCCATTGTTGATGTTATTTAGTCGTGTCCGACTCTACGTGACTCCATGGACCATAGCACGCCAGGTGCATCGCTCAGTCACTGCCCCTCTGAGCTCCAACAAATTCATATTCATTGCTCCAGTGACCTCATCTATCCATCTCCGCCTCTGTCGTCACCTTCTTCTTGTGCTTTCAATCTTTCCCAGCATCAGAGTCTTTTCTAGGGAATCCTGCCGTCTCATAATATGGCCAAAATATTTGAGCTTTAGCCTCAACCTTCTACTGAACAGTTTGTCTTGATTTCCTGATTTATTGGACCTTCTTGCAGTGGTTCTCCAACACCACAATTCAAAGGCGCTCAGACTTCTTTATGATCCAGCTCTCACATCCGTATGTTACTACTGGGAATACCGTAGTTTAAACTATGCGGACCTTTGTTGATAGTTTAATATCTTTACTTTTTACTAGTTTGTTCAAGCTTGCCATAGCTTTCCTCCCCAGAAGCAAGAGTCTTTTAATTTCCTAACTACAGTCACCATCTGCAGAGATCTTGGATCCAAGGTAAATAAAATCTGTCACTGCCTCCACTTCTTCCCAGTCTATTTGCCAGGAAGTGAGATTGCCGTTTGCCATGACTGGCCCATAAGGCCCTCATAAGAGGGATCTGTATTTAGCAGGGATCTCTCACCAGATGTCACAAAATGTACCAACCCAAAGCAACATTAAGTCTTCTAAGAATGGATGCAATGCTTATAACAGAACCGAGGAGTGATACATAACCCACACATAACTTCCCTGTATAAACCTGACAATTTGCTTGCAAGTCATCTGAAAAACATCTTGAAATAATTTGCTTTACTACACACCTCTCTTTTGCCAGGCCCCGTCACCATAGGCTGGGTGTATCGTGTTTATATAAGGGAAGCCCTTCTGCATTGGCATCATGGGCAATTTACTCTTGGGTATTCTGTCCCTTTACAGTAAACCAACTGCTAAAGTCCAAAGTACTGGCTTCCAAGATCCTTGTGTAATAGACAGAGATGTGCCATACCGTCACTGTTATGCACTCTATGCATAAAGCCATTGGTAATAGCTATTCACAACTCCACAGATATCTCTGGATGCTTAGTAAATTTGTATGAATATCAAGTGAGTCTCTTACAATTTTTTTTTATCTTTAACAAATCTGGGACTGTTTCAGGATAAAAAAATTCAGACAAGAGTGAAGCCAATACCTTACCTCTCTTGACTGTTTTGCTGGTTTAAATCAACTTTTCATTCCACTGGACTTATACTATCATACTTTGAAGCTACCGAATGTAACCCACCCATCGCCATCAACTCACTGACAGACCAAAATATGCCAACCTTGAAAATTCAGTCCTTGTGTCCCATGCTATACTGCGGGACTCTGATCACCAATACTTGTCAAAACTGTTAAGCATTTACTCACTGCTTGGCCTAAACAAATAAATGTATGCTGTCCACTAGGAGTTCATGGCATAACCCAATCTGGCAGAGTGACCCCATCCTCCCAAACCTTACATCTTGAAAACACTTCTGGTGGATCTTTCAGGGTCTCACTACGTCATGTTCCATTACTAAAAAACATTATTTTTTATATGCACAACTTTCACTCAGAAGGCTGGCCTCTATACAGGCAAATACTTATCTATATGTCTCTCCAGCACAAAATCATTTCAACAGGAACTTAACTGGCTATTGAAAATCTATTATTACTATCTTGATTTGTAATACTCCAACATATTCCTTAGCGATATACATGAGTTAAGTTCAAGGCAAAAAACAATAGCAATATTAACACATTATAAAGAATGGAGGGTCCTGTCTTAGAATCCAGTGTCCATAATGCTTTCTCCAAAGCAAAAATGCAAGATTGAAAACTTACAATTTATGTTCCCAATGCTCTAAATCACATCACTATTTCCATAAAATTCCTAGCAAGTAATCTCAAAGAACAATATTCATATTTGACCAAATGGGAATCTGAACTAGAACACACCTTAGCAAGAAAATCCTTGTACAAAATGTACAAGGTCTGCTCCTTTTACTCCATCATGGCTCTGAGGGACAGTGACTACAAAGCACTAACTAGATAGTAAATAACACCAGATAAACATATACATTGAAAGCACTGTGTGCTTTAGGGTATGTAATATGGGACCCTCACACAGGCTCCTTGTGTGTGTAGATCACTTTCCTCCATATGGCATAAAGTTCACTCTTGAAGTATAAGGCTGTGAGATTCCAAGAGACCAAGTGGTAGCCTTGCTACATCACCCCACCATCTCAACTCCAGATCCCTCTCAAATTTTTGATCAAAATTTTCTGGCCACCAATAGCAAATTAGCTGAAAGCACCTCAACAATACAATAAATTAAAAATAAGATCTGGTACATTGATGACTAGACAGATTTATATCTATCCACCCATGACCACTTCAACTGAAAAGCTAACTATCAGCACCATAGATGGCTTCTATGCCTTCTGACAAAACCCTAGCCACCTATCTGGCTCTGGTAAACAGACCCACTTTCCAGGGTCTACATGTACACATAACCCTCATCTTTGTCATGTTGGTGCATTGTATACTACTAATTAACACATTCTTCTCTCTTCTTTATCTCTTCCTTATCTTTTAATTTTTTTCCTCCACTCTGCTTTTCCGAAATCTAGATTTTCTAAAAAGTTAGTCATGTTAGTCCCGACAAAGGTTGCTAACAAGAAGACAACTGGTTTGTATGCTCTTAATTTGGCGTAATGGAACAAGGAAACTATACTTCTGTTACACCTACCTGTCGGAGTCCTTCATCTGTAAGACGGTCTTGGTTTCCAACATGGACTTTCTGCAGTGATGGACACTGAGTAGCAAGAGCAATGAGGGATGTATCTGTTAGCTGTTTACATCTGTAAGCCGTGTATTTTACTAATCCTGGGCATCTCAAAGCTACCATGCATACACCTGTATCAGACACATTACGACAATCTGAAATGTTGATTTCTGTGATGTTCTGGCTCCGAGAAGCAATCTGTTCCAGTAAACTATCTTTAACCTGAAAAAGAAAAATATTTATCAATTCATTGCTTCACTTGTTAAAATCTGAAGATACATTTCTCTAGACAACCACCTTCACACAGATAAAAATCAAAAAACATATCACTGATAAATGAAAGATGCTAACAAAATAATAGAGCAGAAATATTAATATTTATTTATATTTCAATTAATTTGTCCCTACCGATAATTTGTTGTAAATTAAACTATTTATAGTCAGAGTACATATGCTTTTGGTTATTTTATCTTCTAGTATGTTTTTTCTTAGTTTTGTTTTTTCTCATTTTGTTTGAGTAAGATGCAAACCAATAATTTCTTACAGGTTTTGCTACAATGTCTGAAAAGAAATAAAAAACACCTCAATTGATATATTTACAGTATGACATTTTAAAAGAGTAAAAAAGCATAAATCCAGGCTTTGAATTTATTGACTATTTTAATCAATTAATCCATAGTAAGAGGCACAAGATGTCAATTATGTCACAGTGGGAGTCCTCAATCTTGTTCCTACTGCTTCTACATGGGGACAGTATCTTAGATAATTGAATAGAATTTCTATTTTTTATGGATCTGGTTTGCACAAAATTAAGTTGACTTTTAAACAGCCTTTTGCTTTTCTAGCTGTAGAACATAAGTTAATAACTAATTAAAATGTATAAAATCACGAATTGCCGTACAAATATTCACAAAAAGATACCATTTACACTTCTACTGAAATGACCTGTGCTGCACAGGTAAAAGAAATAGATGCAACTATTCTGCAGTTGTACAGGCCATGACAAAATGTGCACATTCCTCAGGAGGTCTACTAATGTTTATAGCAAAGTGTAATACAGTCGTACCTTGGTACTCCTTGTAAATAAGTTTCAGAATGCACGATGAGTGTCAAAAATGATGAGTACCAAAGTTCCCCATAAGGAATCATGTAAATTGATTCTTACAGGTTTACCAAGTGCAGTAAGTACCAAGAAAATTATGGGTGTTGAGGTATTTTTTCCTTGTCAAAACACATTGAATACCTAATTCGCTGAGTTTTGAGGTAGAGGAGTGACGAGGTACCACTGTACTGGACAAATACAGGGAGCCAGGAAGCCATGGCTCCCAGGTGATTACTGCTGGCCCCTAATGTTTTAAGTTATTATACATATAATCTATTGACTGGCTCCTAGCTAACCTGGCTGGCTCATATGTTTCAGATAAATGTGTCAACCCTTGGTATAATGATGCTTCTCTATAACAAAACATGTCCCATCACCTGCAAATGTTGCTATGATCTGTAAGTACCATAACCAATTCGTAAATATTTCCCAATAACTCAAAATTAAATAAGTTTGACATGACCTGCACTAATAAAATGTTTTTTTCCAACTAATTCTCCTTTTGTGATTTAAATTTAGTCATGTTATGTTTAGATTTAAATTTATTGCTACCATTTGTGAAACTTTTCCATACTTTTGCATTTCGTTTAACAGTGACCCATTATTAACAAAGTCAGGGTAAAAATTGCTATATTCAAGAATACATGCTCTGAAAGTATATATATATATATATATATATATATATATATATATATATATATATATATATATATATATATATCACATATTATAATTGTCATATATAACGAGACTTCGTCACGCTTTGCATGGTGCATAGCACTTAGCCGATGAGCGCCAAAGGTGCTCATTGCCTGCGATCCTCGAATAGCGAGGCGAGCCGGTAAGCCACTTCAACGCACCACAACTATCAGCACAAACACGAAGAGCCAATGAAAGACGCGGGACTTAGCCGAAAAACACTTCCTAAACGCGGGATCGCCTTGGCGTGCAAGCGGTTGACAAACCCAGGACTTTACGAGATTAACAGCCAAACGATGAAAACTAAAAAAACAAAACAATAAAAACACACTAAATAAACCCCTAAAAATTACAAAAACATCACAGACAGCACGGGGCAACAGCCAGGACGTCTGGGAGTGAGGTGGAACGCGAATTTAACTCGATTTAGACAATTTTCACCACTCGAATGTCCGCCAAAAATAAATAAAAACGAGGCTACACAACCACGGACCGCGCAAAATGCGTAGCACTTTACAAATCTGACTACGACCTACAAGATACACTATTACAAAAGCCGGGAAATGCTCACGAGCCGCGTAACACATTAATAACATTACGACTATAAAATGCCGCTTTACACAATAAACCAACGGCTTTACCTCGCGCACGCAGCCGATTTAGAATGCACACTTGGAACATTCATTACACTTTATAAGCAGGGCACCAACACTCACAATGTATATTCTATGCTGTCGGAAAATGCAAACAGATTGTTAGCTCTTCAGCCTATTGCTCGCTGCATATATGAATTAGAAATAATTAAAGTATATTAATTTATTGAATAAACCATTAATTATTACTTAACTACATATACATAGAAATATATATTTCTCTTTATCATGACTCATAAAGGTTCTCAGAGGACCAAAAGTACACGACAGGAGAGGCTCACAATGAGCGCCGAAGGCGCTCAGCGAAAGCCTCACAATGAGTGCCAAAGGTCCTCACAGTATAAAACGATTTACATTGTGAGTTGAACAGCATTCCAAGCCTTCCAATTTTATTGGCAAGTCGCTAGTATATATATATATATATATATATATATATATATATATATATATATATATAAATATATAAATATATATATATATATATATATATATATATATATATATATATATATATATAGAGAGAGAGAGAGAGAGAGAGAGAGAGAAACATTAATCATCTATGTGCACCAAAGTCTACAGATTGAAGTAATTGTGAATGTAAAATATTACAAATAAAGGGGGGAAAAAAGGAGTATTGCATGATATAGTGATACCATTTTTGTAGGAAACACATTTTATTTAGAGTGATGATCTTTAGAGAGGAACCGCTCTCTTTTTCAAGTTGTAGGAATACTCATTAGATATTGCAATCTAGATCCAATTTGAGATATACGTCTTATCAATGAGTACCTGCTGACGACTGCTGAGATCCAACTGCTTCCAAAACTGAAAATCTAAACAGAGGTCTCGCCAATATTTGCAGACGAGAGATGCAGAAAGGCAACGTTCATTCAGTGATAGGTTAGAAAATATCTGTATAGGAAAACAAAACACAGAATTAGCTACAAGCATAAAAGTAAAGTGCTGTTATCAATAGTAAATATACATTTAAGGTTGTGGGGAGGGCAAGACTTTATTTTCTACTGGGGTTGTCCGCTACCTGACATCTCTCACACTGTCCTAGATCTATTTAAATGAAAAACAAAACATTTATACAGCCGCCGCCGCCGCCATCCCTTATTTACAGTAACTACACTTGAGACTACACTTGGCCATATCATGAGAAGACAGGTTTCCCTACAGAAGACTCTGATGCTGGGAAAGATTGAAGGCACCAGAAGAAGGTGGAGATGGATAGATGAGGTTATTGAAGCAATGAATATGATGGAGCTCAGAGGGGCAGTGGCTGATGGATGTGCCCAGCATGCTGCTGTCCATAGGGCCTTGGAGAGTTGGACATGACTGAATGACTAAACAATAACACACAAAAAATGTCAACAAGAAAAAGTCAGTATTAGCATTGCAGGCTCCAACACAGCTACTTCTCTGTACCTATTAGGTGTGCATGGAGTGGGTTGCTGATCTGCCCAGGGGACTGTCTAGACTAGAATAACAATTTAACATATATTTAAGTTAGAAATAGAGTTGACTTTTTTCTTTTTAAGAGACACAGCTTTGGACCCTCACTCTACCACATAATGCCATTATGTCTAAATATCTGCTGCCCGCTGTCAAGTTCTACAAAAGTTTGTCTTGTCGTGTTATATATAATATATATATATATAATATATATGTCACGTGCATAGACAGGACCAATGTGGACATTTACTAAACCATGCATATTGGAGCCTCCATGTTTTATTTTTCAACAAGCAATATAATATCATATTATCCTATTGCAGGGATTCACCATCGGGGCACAGTCACTCACCACAAAGACACTATCCTGCATGACCATTAGAAAGATAAGAGACATTTATATTATAATATTATTATATTGTTTATACAAATATAATATATAGCATATAATATAAATATTTTTATGTTACAACTTCCACTATAAATAGATATCTGTGCCAAAATAGCAAATATAATAAAAAGTATTATGCATTTGCATATAATTGTATTACACGGAGAGAAAAAATGTCATGCTTAAAAAGTGCTCTTTTAAATTTAAAAAAAATGGTGATTTTTCAATGCCCCTTTAAAATACACAACAAATATACAGTTTTACTACATTGCTCCTGGACAGTACTCTTTCTGCACATTTGCAACTGTACATGAGTGAAGTAGTAAAGTAAATAAAGAGTTACAGAGAGCACTGCAGGCATATAAAGAAGGCAACCATAGTGAATAGTGTAGATAGATCTGTGAGTGTTTATGTATAAGGCAATCATAGCGAATACTATAGATGGTGCTGCAGGCTGACTTATGCATCTAAAACTGCCAAGCTTAGTGAATTGAGGCCTACAAGCATTATATGTACTGGGGACTCCTTTGACTCTTATTGTACCCGACTAACTTATTTATGAACACACACATACAGCAGCAGAAAAGGCAAACTTCACTAGAAAGCATGGACAGGGCTATAATCTTGTCATTGCAGGGCTGTCACATGGGCCATGGACACACAAGATAGCTGTCCAATCACTTCAGCAGCCATAGCAGATCATATGGCTCCAGCAGCTCACAGGACAGGAATGACAACAATGAGGCCAGCCAGGAACACCCACATACATAGAGCTGTATCATATCATGCCAAGTGTGAAGGGGATATGAATAATATATGTGAAGAGGTGCTATACTATATACTGCAAGCAGTGGGGCTGGTGATAGAGGAGTGTTTATGTATATTTACACACACTGTGATCTTCAGCTAAAGGCAGCAGCCCTCATGAAACTTAGTTGCCCTAGACATGGGCCTTTATGGCCTGTCAGAAAAATACATTTGTCTACAAGTGTGTGTGTAGATGGACAGAGAGGCAGTTTGGGGCTGTCCCATTGCTTCCTACCCCTGCCTGGTGCCCCTACCCCATGAGTACTGCCCCCTACCCCCTGTGTTTTGCTCACTACCCCCTTCCTGTTGCCACCCTACCCTCTGAGTCCGACTAACCTACTACTCCCCCTGAAACCTAACCCCCTACCCCCTGTGTGCTACCCCCCTACCAGCAGTCACTACCCACTGAGTGAGTCCTGTCCCCTACGTGCTGCAACCCTACCCCCTGAGTGATGCCCACTACCCCCTGTGTCCTGCCCCCATCACCTGTCCTGACTAGCAGTGCCCGGCACTCACCTTGAGCAGCAGTGATGGAGGCAGCTGGTTGACGTGCAGGGCCTCGCATTGCTCCGCTGCCTCCCCCGCACTTTCCTGGGCTCGGGACTCCGGGCTGCAGCACCTCTCAGTACCAGGAGCCTGGGGTGAGGATGAGCAAGAGGAGTCCGAGCACGGGGAGCAGCCCGAGGCCTCGGTCGTCACACAGCGCGCCTGCTTGCAGGGTGTACGAGGCTGCTGGGCACTGCTCTTACGTTTGCACACCATGGCTGGGCTAGAACCGGGAGCAGGCCGGAGCACCGCACAACTTGGAGGAGTGAACTGTGTGTGTACAGGAGCGTGTAGCAAAGGTACAGCCCGCCCTCTGGATTGCAGGTCCTGTAAGGGCCATACAACACAAGCTGTGTACAGGAGCGCGCAGCAAAGGCATAGCAGTACAAATTAGTCTGCCCACTGACCTGCAGGTCCTGGAAGGACCATACAACACGAACTGTGTACAGGAGCGCGCAGCAAAGGCATAGCCCGCCCTCTGGACTGCAGGTCATGGAAGGACCATAAAACACGGACCGTGCACAGGAGCGTGCAGTAAAGATACTGTCTGCCCACTGACATGCAGGTCCTGGAAGGACCATACAACACGAGCTGTGTACAGCAAAGGTATAGCCTGCCCACTGAACTGCGGGTCCTGGAAGAAC
Organism: Discoglossus pictus; assembly: GCA_027410445.1. Classification (NCBI taxonomy): domain Eukaryota; kingdom Metazoa; phylum Chordata; class Amphibia; order Anura; family Alytidae; genus Discoglossus; species Discoglossus pictus. The sequence goes on along the minus strand of CM050163.1, from coordinate 471,588,256 downwards.
CATAAATGACAATCTGTGTACAAATGGCCATACAGCGAGCTCTTTACGGCATTATGTTCCAGCTTCCTTTTTCTTTGGTTTGCTAATACACTACACATTGCAGATCCTGAAAGAACCAAAAATAGTATGTTCTTTATAAATAAGCTTATTCTCACTTGACTTCCACAAATTGTATTTATAATACTATTCAGTTATGTATTGCTCAACTGTTTTAATTTATTGAGGTATATGTCCAGTATTCTGAACTAATCAGTTTAAAGGTGTATGGAAGTTTCACTGTTTTTAAGACTAAAATAAACTACCTAAGCGTTTGTTTGCATATCTAAACTTCTTTTTTATTAACAAGTTCTGAACGCAAACCTTAAGCAGTCCCTGCAGCAGTCTGCCCTCACAGCTCTTGCTTACAATGAGCTACATTCAATTCGAAGCCTGCATCTCGGGAGATGTAGGCCGTACGTCTGCGGGTTTGTTGTGACCCGTAACCGCCCATTTAGATTCAGCCAACAGAAAATGAGACCGTCATTAATAAGGCAGTAAAACATGGAGGTTACATGTCAATCAATTAGGTTCGGGGGTCCAATATGTGAGCAGACTCGCAAACCCGAAAAATAAAGAATTATGAAAATTAATGCCAATACTGTTCTAGTCCATGTGGGTGGCCTGATATGTATTAACTAATTGATGCTAGAGATCGATTCAGCCCTGAAATTAAACATGAAAATACATTTTATGTCCTGCCTATTTGCGAGCTTGAGATTGTTGTGCAATTAATTCTAATGTCTATCATCACTTTCCCTGTTATTTACAGTGCAGTAGTGATTTTTTATTTGCATTTACAGTTCTACGAATAGGTAATTAACCCCCTTGCGGGTCCTCTGTAGCACTCTTTGGATTTTCTTCTTCATTTGCCATTTACTGGTGTGAAAACATTTGAGGGCTTGGGGAAACTGAGCAATTGAATAGCGAAATTACATGGCCTCCAGAACCCATACTTTGCTTGGTCTGTCAGTGGCAACTCTCTGGGTTAAACCGGAACTTGTCCATAATGGGGCCACCATGGCAGCAGCATGGCACAGCCTGTCTCTCAATCCACTACAACTAAGGAGAGCCCCACCACCACACCTACTTGCCCACCTGCTGCTGAATTGCCTCCACCTCCACCTAGCTCTTGACAGGAGCTGCCATAGGCATACATGTAGTTGCGCAGGAGAGGGTGTCTCTGTGTCCAAGGAGTGGCTTCATCAGGTCTCTTCTTTTTTTTTTTCCTAGGCTCGTATTTTCTTTTTTCTGAAATAGAACATTACAGTGCTACCTGATACTGTATGTGAACCATATACACACCAACATACATGAGCATAACCACATCTGATTTGTGTTTGTGTTCTTAAGTCATGTCCGACTCTCTTTGACCTCATGGATCGTAACACACCATGATGATGTTCATGTCAGAGGTTGGCAGTTCCTTTTCCAGTGGGCCACAGCATACAACTCCTGGTACTGATCAGGCCCAACTCTGCATGGCTCCAGGGTAGTGTAACCTCTTGGTTCCCTGGCTGGAATCGAACCCAGTTCGCAGTATTGAAAGCACCAAATCCTAACCACTGGACCACTAGGGAACCCCACATACATTTAGATTTTAACAAATAGTGGATGGCACAATTCATGTTTCCAAGAATGTTCTTTCAAATAGCAATGACCTAAATTATGTCACAGGCTTCTATTATTGTCACTGCAACAAAGGCTTATTATCCATTTGATGTAGCCATGCCATGCTTCATTATCATGTCATTCCCCCCCAAAGACACAGGATAGGAAGTCATGAAATTATGCACATGAATTGTGCAAATGTTCGTTGGTCATTTACAAATTGTTTGATGTACTATTGTAAGAATTCAACATTGTGGATCTCTGATGTCCATATGTATTTATATGATACCCTTTCCAATGCACATTAAATATTTGTATAGATCAAGTGCTCTTCTTTAGAGTGTCATCCCAATGCATCATTTTGAGATTGCACTGTATTACATTATGTTATGGTTTGACAGATAATATAGCATTGGTAGCACTACCTGGAGATCTAGAGGAGGTAGGATTGCTTATTGGAATGCTAAAGTGTCAATCTAACTAAACTGTTGTGACAAAGCTGGGCATGGATATAATGGAGTAATCGTAAACATATACGTGAGCCTGCGGCTAAATTACGTCATATGCCCAGCGCAGCCCTATATGCATTAAAAGGCTCTTGCACAGCAGAATTAGGCTGCACCTAAAAAAAGCCTTGATCAGCTACAGGTGTAACTTGTCTGGGGAGGGGGATTCGCATGAGATCGTAAGAGGAAAATACTCTGTGAAAGTAAGTGAATTAAGAGATCGGTTTGTATTCAATTTAGCAAAACAGCAAGCAGCATGTTTGAGAGAAGCTTAACATGCAGAGTGCAAGCAAGAGGCTGACAGAAATACTGAGAGTGATATTGAACTATAAAACACAAGATATAAGTGCATTTGGTACAATCTGCATATCTAAGGGTCCAAGGTGTGGAGCATTTGGAGTGAAGGTTGCTGTCCCAACCCACTTCTATAGGAATTACTTCATCAAATACATACTGGAGTGTGGAGCCTTGGCATTAATATTGCATATCTGAGTTCCAAAGTGACAGAATAGCTGGTGGCTAAATTGCAGGTGCATTGATCTAACAAAACTGGAAAACGATTTAATGACAGCATATGCTAAACATGGACAAACTCCATCTTCAAATAAAAAGAGTGGTTGCAAGTCTAAGCTCATTGACAGCGATAGACAGACATATCGTTGGTAAATTCCACAAAAGGTACTGCTCCAAAATTACCACGGAATTACCTCTGTGACCTAGAGTCAAGAAAAAATGTAAGTAGCAAACCACAAAAAGCTTGAACTTACAACAGGGCTGGCATTTGGAATCGGCTTGTCTCTAAAGCCAATGCACAAAGAAGTGTAATAGGAGCACAAAACCTGGAAACTTAGAAATGGGTAAAAAATAATCACTTATCTCCTACATGTGGACTGGAAAATGTTTTGAGAATGCCAAAAAGGATTAATTTAACCCACAATATCTGTTTCCAACTGTTAAGCATGGTGTTGGATTGGTATTACTATGAGCAGCCATCTTGTGGAAGTCATTATGTCTAATTATTGCTTTGCATGGTGGTATAACAGCGAAGGAATATGAAGCCGTTTTACAGGAATAGGCGCACCCTGTGGTGAAATCACTATTCCAACGATGTTCCCATATTGATTATGCCCCCATACAGACTGCTAAATAAATTCAAGGGTTTTACGAACACCAGGATAAAGTCAGAACTGGAAAACTTCAGCCTCTTCAGCATCTGTGGTTGGAGCATAAACTTGGATCACTTTGATATTAAATGATTTGCCTTGAATTTGAATTAAAATCGTTCTCTCATTTATTTGGTTGTAACCGAGTACTGCTTGGCCACCCTTTGATTGACTGGGATGGCTACTCGATTTCTTATGCAAGATTCTTGATCACAGTAGAAGATCTGGTGGTTGTCTGATGTGAGATGTCCCATTCCAGTCCATTTAAGTTCGCCAATTCCCAGGATATCAATGTTTAGTTTGTCATTTCATTCTTGACCACATCTAGTTTGCCTTTCTTCATAGTTCTAACATTCCAGGTTCCTATTCTGAATTGTTATTTGCAGCAGCGGACTTTCCTTTGCCCTTCAGACACATCCGCAGCTGGATGTCCTTTCGGCTTTGGCCCAACCACTTCATTAGATCTGATGGTACTTGTACTTGCCCTCGGCTCTTCCTCAGTAATGTGGTAGGCACCTTCTGACCTGAGGGGCTCATCTTACGGTGCCATATCATTATGTCTCTGGTTATGCCTGTCCATAAAGTTTTCTTAGCAGAGTTACTGGAGTGAGTTGCCAGTTCCTTCTCCAGTGGACCGGGATTTGTCTGACCTCTCTGCCATGACCTGCCCATCTTTGCTGACCCTTCATGGAACAGCTCACAGCTTCATTGAAGTACACAAGACCCTTCACCACGACAAGGTAGCGATCCAGACTATAGGTATTAATATAGGATAAGTTTTTATCTTTTTGACAATTTTTGTTTCCATAATGCCAATTATATATTTATTGTAAACTCTGCATCTGCACTGTCTTAACACTGTGATGAATCATTGATTGTATGCAAGATGAAAAAAAAATATTTGTATGTTGCCTTTGTCATCTTTTGCTAGATCACAGTGCAAAATTTTTATTTATATACACCCAAACACACACACACACATGATGATAGACAGTAACCTTGAAACGTCTGTCCGTCGGTAGGATTCCCAGCTTGTGTTAAAATCCAACCTTGCCTTTGCATAAAAGCTGTGTAATATAGCGGACATAAAATGTTTAAAATGGTTAGGGATTGAAGAACAAAGTTTTTTTTGGCACATTTGCATGTCCTTGCTCAGCTTCCCAGAATGCAGTGTAATAACTGTATTACTCGGAATTCTGAACTTAGACATTCAGATGTGAATACAAATGTACTATGTATATGATATACATATATATATATTTATGTGTGTATGTATAATATACACAATCCTATATAGAGAGAAATATTTTTTCAATAGAAAATATTTTTCACTTTTGTTTTTCCTTTAAGTTACATAATACCTTCCAAAGAGATTTTGTATAAACCTAATTTGTCATTAGTCATTTCATATGTTTTGCCATAAATGAAGGTGGCATTAAAAAGCTTTGAAAGTATGACTTTAACATTAAATCCTAATATAGAAATGAAAAAAATTAGAGTTACACTCTGGGATTTGTTCCCATATTTAATCCAACATGTACTAAATTGTAACAATTATATTTTTATGATATAAACAAATATCAATGGGAAAGTTACCATTGGTAATGCTATGTAATATGAATGATAAAGAACTGTGATTAAATAAAATACATAACTTTATTAACAAAAAAGAAAAAATATACATAAACAAACATTAAAATCTGCTGTTTAAAAAATATATCTATATATCCCCTCCTGATATAATACACATGACTGTAGAAACATTGTACATCAATCCAAGCGGTATATAGGGTACAAGCGTATAACACAACAGTAATGCACTTCTCGATATATAAATGGGTAGATCCCTGTGATGTGTAGTAGAGTTTGGATTAGGACACACTACTTACCCTCTAGTAAAAATATTTAACTACACTATCCTAGGGGGATATGTAACTTCTGAAATACTGGACATCTATTGACCTTACAATCATAAATCCATGTGTCCAATAGCAAAAATATATTAATATTAAGGTGGTTAATATATAATAATATCCATATATGTCCCATACATGTTCACCTACGTATCATATACCCAACAATCCGATCCCAATCTATACCTTAAATATCCTTATAGGACTCACCAGAAATGCTCATTATATGAATTATATAAATACTAGCGACTTGTCCGTCAAAAAATGACGGCAATAAGATTATAAAGCAGGTAATGCTGTTTGGTTGAGACATGAATTTTGTTGGTGTTCCGAGATCCTTCGGCGCTCATTGCGAGCCTCGCGCTGAGCACCTTCGGCGCTCATCACGTAGCTCGCAATAAGCGCCTTAGGCGCTCATTGCGAGGCTGTTGTTGTTGCATTTTTTTCCCCGGTGTTATTGTTTGGTCAGCGGTGATGTGTTTTTTGGGCTTCTTGCAAGTGTTTGTCTGCTATGAGCAGCGTTTGCGGTCGTTGTGAGTGGCGCAGTGAATGGCTTTTATGTGTATTATGAGTTTTTTCTTTCTTGTGTATATGTTTTTTGTATGCTAATGAAATAATTAATAAATGAACAAATGAATATACTTTATCTATTTTGAAGTAATATATGCAGGAAGCATTGTGTTGAAGAGCTGGCAATCTGTTTTGATGTTACTGCAGCATACAATGTCAGTTTGCACTGTTGTGGAGCTGATGTGTAAGTGTCAGCAATGCGTGCAGTGTGTAGTGTAAATAGTGTGCGTGCGCGAGCAAAATCCGTTAGGGTAGCTGTGTACTTCCGCATTGTGTAAGTTAGTGTTGTAAAATGGCGGCTAATGTGTATGTGGTACGCGGCTGTGGATGATTTTGCGTCCTTGTTAATAGTGTATCTTGGTCCTGGTACGTTTTTTTCGGAAAATCTGTATGTGTTTCGAGGTGTTTTGCGTGTTTAGGGTCCTGTAGCCTTGTTTTTTCTCTCGCTTAGGGGATTTTCGTGTGTGTAAACTCTTGAATTTGTACTTAAATTGAGGTGTAACTTCACTTGCAGAGGTCCTGGATGCCCCCCTTGCTTTTTATGTGTTTGTTGTGTGTATTTATTTTGTTTTTAATGTTTTCATGTGCTCGGGGTTCGGGCGCTAAGGTCATATTTTTGCAAGCTTGTAATGTTTTTTTTTCTAAGTCCCGCGGCTCGTATTTGTGGATGCTAAGTCCGTACATTTTGCAGTGTAAGTCCCACCTGCAGCTCATTGCTGCCGATGTGGAAGCCTACACCTCCGCAAATGCGGGATCTCGCTTTGCGAGGGTCCGCATTTGCGTGCCTAAAGTCGTAGGGTGTCGTAGGGACGAGTGCCTATGTTTGTTTATGTATATTTTTTTCTTTTTTGTTGATAAAGTTATGTATTTTATTTAATCACGGCCTGGGACCTATGGTTCTTTATCATTCATATGATTTGAATGTTAGCATTGGTTTTCAATGTGCTTTTCTCTTATAAGCTAAAATACATTAAATCCTATTGTTGTACATGTCATTTGTATTTGGGTATTTGAAACACAAGTACAGGTAGGGGACAGACTAACTGGCATCGGCTAATCCGGCACCTCCTGTAATCTGGCAGTCTCCTCCCTGCATTGAACTGACATTGGATAACCGCTTCTGCTGTCTTGGGTTTGGGTCGCAGACCAGCACAGCCCTAAGCAGCCTCACACCTCTGCCCTTACCCTTTTGTTGCTACAGGAGCACACAGGGTTAAAGGAGGCAGTGATGTGATCGGGTGCCTTTACAGGATAAACCACCAACAGGCAAGGATTTGTGCATTTCCCTATCAAAGTGCTGGTATATTAATACATAGTTCAATCATGTTGGCAAAAACAGACGACCTTAAGTGATGATATCCAGAGGACACATATAAGCTGTCATTTACATAGCATAGAACCTCTCATCTATAAAAGGGTCTCTAAAGGTCTCTTTAATAAGAGAGTTTGATTAATAATAAAAAAAAATCTGTCTACAGTATTTATATGACTATTCACTTCATAAACTGAGAGATGGAGTGGTCTTTTACCATAAGTATGAGCAAAAAAACAGAGCCCAATTTAATTACAAGCCAACATCTAGCGGGATCGTGGCCGTATGTCTGCGGGCGTGCTTCAGGCTCCCGGTGTCTCTGATTCCAGAGCTATTCAATTGAGCAAGGGCGCAATTTACAGGCCGAAGCCTCAAGCCCGTAAACCCCTCTTGCGGCTGCAAACTGTTAATGGGCTGGCCGAGATGCGATCCATTGTTACGATCCAATCATAGTATAACATAGTGCAACACAGGCCTCTCAACCAATAGAAAGCTGTCTAGCTGCAGATGATTCACAGAGGGAGATTATAAAGCTGCATTCTACCCGTCCATGCATTGACTGTGTTGTATTTTCTTCCGAAGTTGCACGCAGGCCCCAGAGTTGGAGGTTTTCCAGTGAGTGCACTATATTGTGGTTTTGTTTATTACTATTCATCTAATTACGATTTTACACTTAATTCTTGATTACACTTATTTACAGATTACACATAATAGCAATACACATGAATTAAAGAACACACATAGATACACATAGAGCTAGGTCACTCCATAGACACGACCCATCCCACCCCTCACACCCCATCCCCCAACAGTTAATAAATACAGCTAATACCCACATTTCTTTTTTTACTCCAAATATATATATAAAAACACTTATTTTTATTTATTCTTATATTCTTTTTAGGATTGTAATGGAGGGAGGAGAAATGAGGGGAAAGGAGTTGAGACGCGGGGAGGAAGAGTTGAGTAGAGGAGGAGAGGAGGTGTCCCTGAGGAGTGGTGGAGGAGAGGAGGAAGAGGTTGGGAGTGGTGGAGGGGAGGAGGAGGTTCTGAGTATTGGAGGAGAGGAGGTGGTTGAGAGTGGTGGAGGAGATGAGGAGTTGGAGGAAAAGGTGGTGGAGGAGGAGGTGGTGGTAAAAGTGGTGGAGGAGGAGGTGGCAGATGAGGAGGAGGAGGTGGTGGCAGAGGAGGAGGTGGGTGGTGGCAGGACGGCCCTAGCAACAGGCACATGTAGAGCAGGGACAGAGGGGGAGGGGGCTAATCCCAGGGGGGGTTATAGTTTGGTGGTGGGACAGGACTCAGGGACAGGTCAGGGAGGCAAGGATCCCCATCCACAGTTGGGAGGGCAAGAGACTGAGGGCAAGCACAGAGCCCTGAACTACATGCAGCAGGAGAATGTGGTCCTCCTTGGTGCCATCCGTGGCCGCCCGTTACCCTTGTGGGAGGAGGGAAGTAAGGCCAGGGCCTAGGGCCCAGGCATGGAAAGAGGTAGAGCTTGAGGTTACAGCAGTGGACACAATGCAAAGGGATGTGAGGTCCGTCAAGCACCGTCTTGATGACATCAGGTCCAAGGTGAGGAGGATGATGGCCAAGGAGGACAAGCAAGCTGTAGCACCAAGTGGTGGCCCCAAAGTGACTGTGTGCTATATCGAATGGGAGAGGGTGGCCAAGGACCTTCTCAACCAGGTGCCCGCCTCTGGAGCTTCAGGCCTGGTGGCCCAGCAGGAACCAGCCTCCATGTCAGGTGAATATGACATACACCAACATGCCGCCACATGTACATCACATACACCACACATGTACACGATGACCAACAAGGACACTGACATGTCAGCTACATAGAATTAACAGGGGTTAGATGGATGCGTCATTAAATCCATGAAGCTGACAAATCACTCTCATTCCTGGGCACAACAATAGTAATCAACCAATAGAGAATCTATGTATTGGTGTGCCCACTGCAGAGTATGCAGTTACAGCTACATAGAATTAACAGAGGCTAGATGGATGCGTCATTAAATCCATGAAGCTGACAAATCACTCTCATTCCTGGGCACAACAATAGTAATCAACCAATAGAGAATCCATGTATTGGTGTGCCCACTGCAGAGTATGCAGTTACAGACTGCAGCCAAGAACAATCAAGAGCAAGAACCAAAGAATACATCATATCTAGCAAATGATAGCTAATCTGAGTTGCAATTAGGAGAATCATCCAGGTTCAAGCCTAGATGTCAGATAGTTAGAAATGATCACAAAACAATGTATGATTCATCTTACTAACATATACCTTTCTTTTCTCTCGTTCAGCATCAAGGAAGTCTTGATTCAGTGGTGAGCCAGAGGCAGGGGCGTCAGCTCCATCGGAGCAGGAAGTGGAGGAGCAAGCCCAGCAGGATCCGGCGCAGGGGGAGGAGGAAAGAAGAGGACCCGAGGGCCCTGGTTTGGAGGAGGAAAATATCATCTAGCTAGTGGGATCACCAGCAGGACCACCAGCCACACCGCCAGGATTTGACCCCACTATCCCCCTCCTCCAGAGACTGAGCATCTCGCCAGGACCCTCCTACCAGAGGCACCAGCCTCAGCAGTGCATCAGGGTGGACACCACCACCACCACCAGGCCCACCAACACCACTGCCCTTATTTCTCCAGGCTCCAGACCCAGACCCTCCCCACTGGGACATTGCCACCTCCTCACCAGGCCACGCCCCGAGGGCCTCCATCCCGAGCATCAGGCCAGGCTGAGCAGGCGGAGATGCTTGCCCTCAGCAGGCAGCAGATGGAGTGTCTCCGGGGGATCCAGGCCAGCATCTTTGCCAATCATGCGGAGGTCATGCGCAGCCTGGCCAGGCACAATAGGGAGGAAAGGAGGCACCAACTAATGACATAATGCTACCTGGCCAGGCTGCTCAGGATTGGGGCGGACCAGCCCTGCCTCCTCCACCTCAGAAGCATCCCCATCCACCCTCAGCCCGGTACCCCACCACCACCATGGAGATGGTGGCTGGCCACGGAGCATTCGGGCCCTGTGGCTAGGTGGAGGAGGACCTAGGGGCTGTGCAGATGTTTGTGCCTTCGCAGCAGTACTCCTCAGTGACAATCAATTGGTCCAAATGTTAACCTAATCTAGCCTGGCTACAGAGTCTTGGATCTTGACCTATGTGATTGTGATATTTTGTATGCAGATGGCTACCTCCCATCACATGATCGTCCATGATCCCCTTCTCTGTGGACATGTAGGGTTCTGTTTAACATTTCACCAATTGATGGACACATTGAGGAATGCTGTTGAGAAGAGATGCTTCAGTCCCTATATTTTTAAGGCCTTATTTTGTAGGTGTTATGTTATTGTTTTGTTTTAGGTACAATAAGTGTGAGGGGTGTTAGGGTTAGGGTGAGGGGTGTTAGGGATAAGTGTGAGGTGTGTTAGGGTTAGGTGTTAGGGTGAGGGGTGTTAGGGATAAGGGTGAGGGGTGTTAGGGATAAGTGTGAGGGGTGTTAGGGTTAGGTGTTAGGGTGAGGGGTATTAGGGATAAGTGTGAGGGGTGTTAGGGTTAGGGTGAGGGGTGTTAGGGATAAGTGTGAGGGGTGTTAGGGTTAGGTGTTAGGGTGAGGGGTGTTAGGGATAAGTGTAAGGGGTGTTAGGGTTAGGTGTTAGGGTAAGGGATGCTAAGGTTAGGTGTTAGGGATAAGTGTGAGGGATGTTAGGGTTAGGGTGAGGGGTGTTAGGTATAAGTGTGAGGGTTGTTAGGGTTAGGGTGAGGGGTGTTAGGGATAAGTGTGAGGTGTGTTAGGGTTAGGTGTTAGGGTGAGGGGTGTTAGGGATAAGTGTGAGGGGTGTTAGGGATAAGGGTGAGGGGTGTTAGGGATAAGTGTGAGGGGTGTTAGGGATAAGTGTGAGGGGTGTTAGGGTTAGGGTGAGGGGTGTTAGGGATAAGTGTGAGGGGTGTTAGGGTTAGGGTGAGGGGTGTTAGGGATAAGTGTGAGCGGTGTTAGGGTTAGATGTTAGGGTGAGGGGTGTTAGGGATAAGTGTGAGGGGTGTTAGGGTTAGGTGTTAGGGTGAGGGGTGTTAGGGATAAGTGTAAGGGGTGTTAGGGTTAGGTGTTAGGGTGAGGGATGTTAGGGTTAAGTGTTAGGGATAAGTGTGAGGGGTGTTAGGGTTAGGGGTGTTAGGGATAAGTGTGAGGGATGTTAGGGTTAGGGTGAGGGGTGTTAGGGATAAGTGTGAGGGGTGTTAGGGTTAGGTGTTAGGGTGAGGGGTGTTAGGGATAAGTGTGAGAGGTGTTAGGGTTAGGGTGAGGGGTGTTAGGGATAAGTGTGAGGGGTGTTAGGGTTAGGGTGAGGGGTGTTAGGGATAAGTGTGAGGGGTGTTAGGGTTAGGTGTTAGGGTGAGGGGTGTTAAGGATACGTGTAAGGGGTGTTAGGGTGAGGCATGTTAGGAATAAGTGTGAGGGGTGTTAGGTCTTAGGGATAAGAGTGAGGGGTGTTAGGGTTAGGTGTTAGGTTGATGGGTGTTATGGATAAGTGTGAGGGGTGTTAGGGTTGGGTGCTAAGGTGAGGGGAGGAAGAGACACAGGGGTGTCCTTGCAGCAGAGATCAAAAGAGTCCTTCAGGACTGTATTGCACACTGTGTACAGTAGCCTAGCTATGGTTTTCCCTATTGATGCAGTATCACCTACACTCAGCCTCCTCTCAGTAAGACTGCAAGTTAGTTATGATTCCAAAATGTCTGCTGTCCATGAGGTAGAAAGCTCTGGAAGGAAGTGTATGTTGCTGATTGGCTGGAATGTGTCTGCTGACTGTGACATGCAGGGTCAAAGTTTGCTCAATGATAAAGTATAGGGGGCGGGTCGAATATCGCATATGTTCGCAGTTCGCCGCGAACTTGCTATGTTCGCCGGGAACAGTCCGCCGGCGAACTATTCGCAACATCTCTATTGATGCACAATATCATATGGAGAAGGTGATAGTACACCTTGACCACTGACGCTGGTCACAGCTAAGCATTTATTGTGAGATGACACATAATTATTAATGGGCATGGACAGTGAGTTATCCAGAGACCTAGCTAATAGTTAGTAGTGCTTGCAGATGGGAATCAGGTGAGTTGGTATATTGTTACAGTATTTAGCACTGTACTGTACATGCATGTTGATTATTATAAGTAAGTGTGCTACAGTCCATAGGGTCACAGAGAGTTGGACACAACAGAGGGACTGAATAACCAAATGTGAAATGTTCCCCTGGCACTTTATATATGGTATGTGGTGGTGTAATTTGTCCACTATTTGTTTTCCCTTTGTAGATGTGATAAGTGAGACGTATATAAGATCATCTTTGTATTTTTAGGGTCCACATTAGAGTCTCTGTGAGTGAGGAAGGGTTTATATGACAGCCATTTCCATGTATTTGTGTTGCAATTTAATGAGGTAGTGTGTTGCATGACTTTTTTTAATGACATATGCATGACCATTACAACCTATGGGGAAAATAAATTTAATTTTTTGCAATATTTGATAGCTGGGAGTGCAAGTAATTGGAATGTCTTCCATTGCTTTTCCCATATTTTAAAGTGCATTGGTGTCTTTTTCTTGTGTTTTACCTTGTTCCTAACTAGTCTGTAAACCCTCTGCGGGTCCTATTTGGATGCCGTAAGCTTTGGACGACATTTGCCATTTTTGGGCTTGCCTGCAGTCTTGATCGATCTTTGCAATTGAATAGTGATTTGCGATTTTAGCACTCGGAAGTCTTGCGGCCGTCAAAAATCAAAGATTTCGGCAGGTTGTTAGTTCTGGGTTTAACCAACATAATGTTTTCAAGGCTGTTACCGTAACCGGTTCAGATCCCGCAAAAAGACACCAATTGAATAGCAAATTAACTTACGGCCTCACTTACGGGCTCCGGTAACTTACGATTGCTCAATTGAATCGGGCACAAACTTCTTAGGATGTGTTTCACTGAATAAAACCAAAATACAAGATCATTTAGCACACCAAGGTGGGGCTGGTTTCTATATTGAATGTGGGCAGACTGATTGTGCTCAAAAATGATCCACTGAGTAACAGCTGGACAGCTAGCAGTAGCTCCCAGACTACTTTTTGGAGATATTATATATATACTGTATATATATATATATATATATATATATATATATATATATATATATTTTTTTTTTTTTTTTTTTATCGACCTCTACAGGTTACTACCTTGCATAGCGAAGAGGGAAGAGGGCTCCCAAGCAATTTTGAATTTGGGCCCTCAATTCTCTAGCTGTACCGCTGCTATGTACCATCTCAGTATGTTACAATATACAGTAGTCTCTCATTTACTTTATATTTCAGTGTATGTTGTTACAACATATACAATCCAGCAGATGGCAGTATGTCCTTTGTAAACATTGCGTCTAAGTTTTCTTGATAAAATCTGTGGCAAAACATGTGATAAAGCATATCTGTGAAAAAAGTCCAGTCTTCTTTCATATAAAATGGATTACATGAAGATAATCTACAGAGATTTGATAATATTACTGCAATTATGTTGCCTTTTAGATGTCAGTACAAGTGATCTTTATGAATAACACATTTTGTGAAGTGGTTATTTTTTAATCAGTAGCATGGGAGGTAGCACAGAGGAGAAAATATTGAAAAAAGTCAGTTAATCTTCAAATATTTAATATATTATTTTGCTTGGTTAGTTGAAAAGCAACTACTGTAAACTAGTGAAAGCTAAGTGCTAGAAAAAGGATATTACGTTTTGCATCAGATTTACAGGCAGGTGAGGTATTTGTGTTTGAGTTGTTCATTCGTGTCGAACTCTCCATGACCACATGGACCCCAGAACACCATGCTGATCCACTTGGTATTCATGGCAGAGATACTGGAGTGGGATGCCAGTTCCTTCTGCAGTGGGCTGCATCATACAACTGGTATTGCTAGGTGGTCTCTCACCAAGTACTGGCTTCAAAGTGGTGTGACCTCTTGGTTCCCTGACTGGAATCAAACCCAGGTTACAGCCGTGAAAACACCAAATCCTAACCACTGGACCACCAGGGAACCCAGATGAGGGATGGTCCAAGGCATAAAGGTTATCGGGCAAACTTAGGTTCAGAAACACAACATATTTAAGAATCTAGTAGGTGTCATCCTCTTTCCCACTGTTTCATTAGCAATATGGCCAGCTGAGCCTCCCACCTCCAACATGGAACCTAGACCAGGAAGTGGGAATTATTAATCACTATTTAAAGGGATAGTGTGAGTTGAAATACAATTATGAACTTTCTAATTCAAGATTTGTGTAATAATGAAGTAATTAATTGTGTGAATTAAATTGTTCTTTTTTTTTTAGCTATCTGAGTATTGAGTGGTAAGCATATTATGCTTTTGCTATTTTTCATATGTTCTAATAATGAAGTGAAGAATAAAGCCATCTTTTATAAAAGTAGTTTTAAAATTAATATTTTCTGATATACTCAGATCTTCATCCTTGCACATGACTCACATTGTTGATATATAATAAGAGTAACTTTCAAAGGAACCAGATATTTATACTTCCAGCTCACATAAACACAGTGGGGACTTCAAGATAAGCTCTAGTTTAACAGAGCCATGTAGTCCAATGTCTACTATATGTGCTTTTGAATAGATATAACTTATTTTTTACTTTTATATACAATTATTCCGTATTGTGGGTCTCAATTTATTTTTCTGAGCTGATTATTTCTGCTGCTTTTTTCAACAGGCAGTGCTCTTGAAAAAAAAGAAACCCTACAAAAATTGCTAACATTTTTAATTGCCACATTTTTATTTTAACAAATGGAAGCTTCATATGCATTCAAGGTTTCATCCCATTGGTAGGCGCAGATCTGTAGAAAATATGGGCCCTATGCTAATCCCTGAAAAAACAGTAGCGAGTGTTGTAGGGGCATAAAAAATCCTACCTAGCTATATTAATTCCACACACTGCGAGAGAACTCCTACGTGTCACTGCTACAAGTGAACTTCATGACAAAGCTGAAAAGCAAGGCATAAATCTCCATTCATTTTTCCACTGAAAATAAATTACAAGTTACTCTGTTATACTGTGACACTCAATCCCTATGCTAACAAGATTTTTGGGATCACTAGCAAATCAGGGCACTGCCGTAAATACAATAAGCAAAAGAAAGATTGACATGTACCAAAGACCACTCACAAGTAGTTTTCAAACCCTTGCAGAGTCCCTCAGAAGCATAATTTGACACGTAACAGTCCAATATAACCATATGTGTAATTAAAAAATATGATTTTAATATTAAGCCCGTTTTATGATACAGAATCCAGGGTAACACACAAACCAGTACTCACATGGTTAATACACGTCATAGAACCACATTGCTTAGGATATTTAACAGAAAATAAACACATTTTTAATTATTGAAGTTATAAATAGAATTGTAACATATTTTTAATATAAAAATATATTAATAAATAAAAAACAAAGACTTTATTTATATCTCTGTTTCATTGCCGTAGCCAGTTATACCTGCACTTCCCACTCATTATAATATTTGTGACGTTCACATTTCCTATTGGCTGCTAGAGCCCTGTCTCGTCCTCTAATCTGGGGGAGTAAAAGATTTACATTAGTGTAGAAGATATGGAAAGAAAGTTCCTGCAGCTGATTTACCCTAACTTAGAGCACCTGATTTACATAGCACTCTATGATACTAGATTCCATTAAGACATAGTAATATATTATAGGTATTAATGTAAGGACAACTTTAAACATTTATTTAAACTTTTCTATTTTTAAAAGTACAGTTGTATATGGAGAACTTGTTTTAGCCTGTAAAAATAATACATCCTCTAATTTATTATGCTTTATATGTAATTAAGCTACTTTGGAATCTGCCATTTTGGTTTCTGCTGATCAACTTCCTGAGCTGGGAGGGGACAGAAAGATTTTATCCGTACTATGGGAATGTGGCATCTATAACGAGTATGCTATATTTAGGTCTAATGCAAAGCTCATTATTTTATATAGCCAAGCCTTCTTAGTAAAGTAGCCGCAGAATCAACTGAAATAAAAAATGGAGCCCTTCAGTAAATAATCACATATATAGTTGTGAGCATGCGAGTTGTTGCTAACGCGTTATGTTACGTTACGACCCATTACGACCTCGCAAAAAACGGCCGAAAACCCACGCACATGAAAACATGAAAGGCACAATAAATACACACAACAAATACATAAAAAGCTTACCTACAGGAAGAGAGAGCACCCAGGACCTCGAAAACTGAAGTTACAGCTCAATTTAACTCAAAATAAAAGAGTTTAGACACTCAAAAAATCCTCGAAGCGAGAGAAAAAATGGCAGCCGAAAAAAACGAAAACGAGACTACAGCAGTCTAAAGAAGCAAAACAGAAACAAACACCTACGTATTTGCCGAAAAACACCTACGAGATTGGAAAACAAGGACGCAATCCATGCGACCCCAAAAACATTACAAACACAATAAATACCCACAACAAACACATAAAAAGCTTACCCAGGACCTCTGCAAGTAAAGTTACAGCTCGATTTGAGTACAAATTTCGGAGTTTAGACACCCGAAAATCACCTAAGCAAGAGAAAAAATGGCCTCCGAACAAAACGAAAACTAGGCTAAAGGACCCTAAACACGCAAAACACCACCAAACGGCTAGGGATAGTCAGAAAAATTCGGACGCAAAATCAGCACAGCCGCGTACCACACATTGGGCGCCATTTTACAACAATAACTTATATAATCCGGAAGTACACAGCTACCCTAACGGATTTGCCTTGCGTACGCACACTATTACACTGCACACATTCATGACACTTACACAGCAGCTCTAATGCTGCAGCAACATCAAAACAGATTGGCAGCTCTTCAACACAATGCTTTCTCCATATATTACTTCAAAATAGGTAAAGTATATTACATTAATGTATTATTTATTTTATTATCATACGCCAAACAGCATTAGCTCACTTACAATTTCATTGCCGTCATTTTTTGACGGTCAATATTCTAGTTACATATATAAGTTAAACATGTAAAGACTTTGTTCAGTTATCTTGATTTCTAGATTTCATAACATGCACATTTTAGAAAAATAAATGAAATGTTCATTTTTATTTCTCTTCTCCTCCACTATTTCTTCTTCATCGTTCCCTCTTCCTCCTCTCCTCTAATCCGTTCCTTCTATCTTTTCCTCCTTAACTCCATTTTTTCTGCTTGTTTCCCCGCTTTCTCTTTTCTTTTCATTCTCTTATCCCTATCTTTTCTCTTCTTTTCTTCCCCTTTTCTGTCTCTTTTCCTGCTTTCATCCTCTCTTCTCCACTCCCTTTCCCCCCTTTCATCCACCGTTTCTTCCTCTCCTCTTTCTTCTCATACTTTCCTCCCCGTTGTCCTGCCCTTTCCTGTATGCAAAAGGGGCCACTGATTATGACTAATGACATCAAATTACATCTTACTCAAGTTCTCATCCCCATAGGCACTGTTAATAAATAGCACAAACGTGAGATTTAATAAAGTTTACTTAGCTTTGAGTGGTGCCAAAATCACATTGGACTCAGTGACTGCTCAACAACAAATTAATTATCTAAATTCAAAATATTAATGGGGTGAGATGGAGAAGGGCAGTAGAAAACCTATATACATCGCTGTTGAGTGTGTGTAAATATCAGTAAGTGTGAACTAGAATGAATGTATCAGTGAATGGATGTGTGAGCAAGAGAAAGTCTATCAAGTGAAAATGTAAGTAGGACAGTCTGTGATGGAGAATAAGAATCTGTTAAATTAATTTTGCTGTACCTTGCCTAATCCTATCAATAACACACATTGAAATAAATTAGTCTTGCATTCACATTGCTTCCTGTGAGAGATGTGAGCAAATGTGTATTGTTGCTTGTTATCTTATCCCTCCTCCAGCTTCAGTCCAACCTCAGCACAGACACACTAAGGTTATTTCCCATTCATGCTGTTTTTTTTACCCCTTTCTGGATTGCTACCTTCTTATGGTTAAGGGGCTTGTGTAAGCTGTGAGCTATACAATGTAGGGTCACCCAAGATGGGCAGGTCATAGCAGAGAGGTCAGACAAATCAAAGTCCACTGGAGAAGGAATTGGAAACCCACTTCAGCTTCTTTGCCAAGAAAGCCATATGAGTAGGCACAACCAGAAAAACAGATAGATGTACCTGCCGTGCTGCCTCCAAGCAGTCACAGAGAGTTGGACACGACTGAAGGACTGAACAACAACAACAACAACCCACATACAAAATAAAGCCATTAATTCAGTGATTCAATATTAAAATTAAAATACATAACAGTATATGGTCAAAAGTTCTGGTGCTTGACACCATTCTACCAATTAATAAATGATTAAAATGTTTTACTTTTATTTAAAAAATATATAAAAATGAAGAAAATGCTGCTATTAGAGGAAGGGAACACTTTGATAATAGTTATTTATTATTTTATTAGTGGAACAGGCAGTTCCTTAGGTATTGTGGTCAGATAGATCCTTTTTGATACATTTGAGGGCTGTTTAGTAAGCTTGTGGAGCTATATGGCTTCCACATAGGAGGTGCCCTTTGAGGGACATAGGTTTCTTCTCCTCCTTTCTACTCTGTATACCAGCAATGGTACTAATTGTTACTTGTAACTACATTTAAAGGGTAACTAAGAGCTTATATATTCTGGTCGGGGCACAACTCTCTCTATTCCTCCATTTCCCCTTTTCACCCGTAATCATGGTGCCATTTACCTCATCCACATCACTATGTCTTGCCAGTCCTCCAAGGCATATTGATGTGGATGAGGAAAATGGCACAGTTCCTGATTCTGTCTCACATTTTATATTACAAATTAGTAAGATTTGGTGCAGGGCTTCCTCACACACAGCTGTCTCACATCTGCTAGGTGACTATCCTCAAGCCACCTCTCCCTATACCCATTGCAGTTTTGGTGCACACTGGTGTTGGTGCGATCATTCTTTGGCGCGCACATGGTGGCGCGCACATCTCGTGCGCTCTCAAGTCGGGGTGCCGTCCTGGTCATTGAGTGGTATTTAATGTTTGATATTAAAAACAAGACCAGTTTGTTGGGAGGATTTCTTGAGCTGAGTGACAGTCAATATATAGGAAATTCAAAGATTTTCTAAATAGCTTTCAATTGTAAATATTTTTATTATTTTTTGGTCCTTTATTATATTCTACCAAATTTGTGAGCTCTACAGTTCATTTAAAGTGATTAGTGGGACTGTGTGTTTTACCACTGTGGACTGAA
Source organism: Discoglossus pictus (assembly GCA_027410445.1). Lineage (NCBI taxonomy): Eukaryota > Metazoa > Chordata > Amphibia > Anura > Alytidae > Discoglossus > Discoglossus pictus. The sequence goes on along the minus strand of CM050163.1, from coordinate 471,568,850 downwards.
ATGCAGAGGAGCAAGTATGAGAACTATTATTTCAAAGTTGCAATACAGAAAATAACCAACAGATGGCAGTAAATCCTCTCTAAACTTTATCTGCCAAAACAAATCCAATTTTCTGTCAAACTTTTCTGCATGATTCAGACTACATAAAGTTATTTACTGAGATTTGGCAATAATATGGCTTTTTAGGTTCATTATTAAAGGGACACTGTTAACCCAACAGAAAGTTGGCTTCACCATAAAGAGCATGAACAACTGTCTATATATTGTATTATGCATTTTCTGTGTGATATGTGCACATCATGTGGTGCCAGGGCTACAAACTTCAGAAGCAGTACTGATTTTAGATTTCCATTAAAATAAATAAATTACAGGCTTCATAAAAAATGTTGTGTTCAGTCAACTGTGCACAAGTCTGCATCAGTGGAAGTCAGAGTAAGCAAATGGGGTTGTAAATATTTTCACATCTAAGGAGTAGAGGCACCATAAAACCATAAAAAGACAGAGAAACAAACTAGAAAGAAAACAGAGGAAAAGAAAACATATCAGGAATGTTGGAGGTTGCAAGAATTTTAGATAATGTGACACAAAGTCCATATCTACATTAAGACTTGTATGTTTAGTATTAAAGAGTGGTATCGTTTTCATTTCATAGGTCTTTCTTTCCTGTATGTTTTTAAAATTACCTCTGAGTATTTTTATTTTCAGGTTTTGGATGGAGTGGTTCTTCAACTGGGGTGCAATGGCTGTCATCATTGTGCTTTTTGATAGAAAGCCTGTGCATGTGCATCCTGAGGCGCATTTTTTGGCTGGTTGCCCCAATGTAACAGCCCCTTTCAGATACAATATATAGGATCATCTGATGTTATAGCTCCTGTTATTATGTGGCTGTGTCCTCTTTACAGATATGACATCATTTGTAGTAATTTTTACTGCAAGGTTTGGTGCCAGTTTCTCTGTTGTGCTGCTCATTGGCCAATCTTCTGTTCGCCAATGCTTGTCTCAGATTTGGTGGCTGTCTAAATGCAAGAAATGAAAGGTTTGGGAAATATATGTGTCAATTCTCCATCTTCTGTTAGTTGTGGTTGTAAATCCTAAATATTTTCCGTATTCCTTCTAGAACCGGATGGTATGTGGTTATCAGAGGTGTACTTGAAGTAGTTTCTTTAGTTTTATATTGCAACAGGCCGCTTTCTGTGTAATGACATGAGGTTTATAACCCTTCTGCCTGAAGGATTCATATATATCGCTTTTTGACTTGATAAAGAGAGGCATTATCTCTCAAAAGCTTGTCGCTTTATTATGAATACGTTTGTCCAATAAAAAAGGTATCACTATTCACTGCAATACTCTGATTATTCAACTGGATTACTGGGCATTCACGGCTACATATATATATATATATATATATATATTACATATATATATATATATATCACATATATAGTTGTAAGCATGCGAGCTGTTGCCAACGCACATTCACACAACAAATATATAAAAAGCTTGCCTACAGGAAGAGGGGGCATCCAGGACCTCGAAAACTGAAGTTACACCTCAATTTAACTCAAAATAAAAGTGTTTAGACACTGAAAAATTCTCTAAGCGAGAGAAAAAATGGCTGCCGAAAAAAACAAAAACGAGGCTACAGCAGTCTAAAGACGCAAAACACCACCAAACACCTACGGAATTCCCGAAAAAGACATACAAGATTCAAAAACCAGGACGCAACCCGCACAACCCCAAACACATTAGAAACACAATAAATATACACAACAAACATATAAAAAGCTTACCCACAGCAAGGTGGTGCACCCAGGACCTGTGCAAGTAAAGTTACACCTCGATTTACAAATTTCGGAGTTTAAACACCCGAAAATCACAGAGGCGAGAGAAAAAATGGCTGCTGAACAAAACGAAAACGAGGCTAAAGGACCCTAAACACGTAAAACACCACCATAAACACGCAAAACACCACCAAACAGCTACGGATATTCCGAAAAAGTTGGACGACATCCAAAACGAAGGACGCTAAATCAGCCACAGCCGTATACCACACATTAGCCGCCATGCGGAAGGACACAGCTACGCTAACGGATTTGTCTAGCGCACGCACACTATTACACTCCACACATTCATCACGCTTACACAGCAGCTCCACAGCACTAATGCTGCAGCAACATCAAAACAGATTGCCAGCTCTTCAACAGAATGCTTCCTGCATATATTACTTCAAAATAGGTAAAGTATATTACTTTATTATTCTATTATTTATTTTATTATACACCAAACAGCATTAGCTCACTAACAATTTCGTTGCCGTCATTTTTTGACGGGCAATTCACTAGTATATATATATATATATATATATATATATATATATATATATATATTTATTTATGTACTAGGATATTGCCCGTCAAAAATGACGGGATTAAAATTGTAAGGCTGGCAATGCTGTTTGCCACACAATGTGAGGCTGTTGCTCCTCTGAGCACCTCCGGCGCTCATCGCGAGCCTCCCTCTCTGGGTATTCAACTTTCCTGCTTTGCACTGATCACCTTTGGCGCTCATCGCAGGTCTCTCAATGAGCCCTTTCGGGGCTTCTTGCAAGCATTTACCGCTTGCGGCGCTCATTGCAACCCTTTCCTCCAGCCTACTGTATGGGCCACTCATTGCAGGTTTTGTTAACCTGCAAGTTTTGTGCTTGGGAATGCCACGTGTCTGTTTCCACCATCTCCCCCCTGTCCCTCCGCTGTGTCTTTCTCCTCGTTCTGAATGCTGTTTGTTTTATTTTTAAAGTCCTGCGTGCCTGACGTTGTTTGTGTAAGTGTTACTGTCTTTGCCGTCGTGTATTTTCTAAGTCCCGCATGCCTGGCTTTGCTCGGCCTCTTTCATCCAGTTTCAGAATTTTTACATTTTTCGGACACCATTTTTTTCCTTGCTTAGCCGATTTTGTATAGACGAAAGACTCTGAATATGGCTTAAATTCGCTTGCAACCTCACTCCCAGGCTTCCTGGCTCTCCCCCTGTGCTATGTATTTGTTTGTTATTATTTTTGTTAAATTATAATTGTTTCTTTTTGGATTTTTTTAGAGTTACGTGCTTGGCTCGCAGTTGCAACCCTCGTAGTCGCGTGCCTCAACTGCTCGCCTTGCTTTGCGAGGCTTGCAGTCGCGTGTAACTGCTCGCCGCCTAAGTTCCACGTGCATCAACTGCTCGCTTTGGGAGTCGAGCAATGAGCGCTGAGTCCTGAGTGGTCGACGGCTTGCAAAGTGTGACCAACATCATAAGCGTTCCCAACACGGACAACTATATATGTGATATATATTGTGACCCAGGATGGCCGTGTATAGCTGTGGTTTCTTGAGATAGAAATGGATACTTTCTGGTAATGCAGCAAATTAGTTTATTATGAAATAAGAAAGACAAACTGGAGCAGTAACTCTGCTTAAATAATGAAAATAAACATCTACATAAACGCACTGACTGTGACAAAGGAAAGCCCTGACTATACTGGTGCAGCTTATCTGCAACAGGGACAAAACTCACCACATTGTCTTCAGGACAGAGCTCCAACTCCGTTGTACTCGGAAAGGAGTCATTTCATGGAAACAGCGCCACCTAGTGGCAAGGAGTAAGACAGTCTCTTATAATTTAGGAATTGCCACCTTGTGGCCAGGATACAAATCCTCTCTTGTATATCGGAAGTCTTTTCCACGTTTCTAAATAAGTAGCCGCGGATGAAGCATAGGGCCCGCCCGTCTCTCCCGTATGCTTCACCCCAGGGACCCTTTGACTTTGCAGTATAAACTTACTGCCTATGAACCGGTTAAACACTCAGCATCTTCCCTGGGGCATAATCAGTCTGGTACCTTCATACAGGGCCTCTGTCAGCTCCACACTTGCCTAGGCCTTTAAGGCAACTCTGCCTGGGGATCCTCAATATTCCCTTCACTTACTTGGTACCTTTGTGCTTTCACCTCCTGAGTCTGTGGTCTCTTTCAGCTCTATTCGATCAGTCACTGCAAACAGCACACTCTTCTTACTGTTGTCCAAAACTTGCAGCCAAAGTAAACCAAAAGTGATTTCTTTCCGGTTTGCTTCCCAAAGGTCAAACTGTAGATCCAGAACGGACCAGCTTCAAGCTCCACTTTGTGGCTGGATCTGGCAGCAGCACACAACCTGGCCAGAGTCTAAGCAGCCCCACCCCTCTCTCCATGTCTGCTTTTCAGGCTTTAAAGGGAAGTCGCACCTGCATTAGGAGTTCTTCAGAAGTTTAACTCCGTCACTCCTGTCAAGAACTCTTTACTCCACTTTACTTGGCCCCATCCTCTAGGGGGCAAACGGTCACAATATATATATATATATATATATATATATATATATATATATATATATATATATATATATATATATATATATATATATATATATATATATAAAAAAATGCTCACTTTAGAAAAAAAATGTTTAGTACAATTTATCACCAGCGTTTCATGTTTTTAAATAATAGTTTAAAAAAACTTAATATTCTAGTTCTTGGGAAGAAAACTCTTTGACATTTAGTCAGCTGAAAACTTGGAAATATGATAGTTGTTTACATCAAAAGCATAGGCTATTCAGTCAATATTGATATATTTTTAAAAACCACTTAAAAAATTACTGAGAGTCTTGGTTGACCAGTTAAAAATTACAGAAATGTAATTTTTAACTGGTCAACCATGCCCTTGTATGGAAGCATTTGTTTTAGAGTAAGAAGCAGATAAAGGATAACTGCACATATAATGTGCACAACGTTGAACAAAATACACTAGCTGCATGTTCTGGGTAAATATAAGAAACAAATCATTGCATTATCATGATTATATAAAATAGTAGCAAAACACTACTAAACAAAAAATATATATAATTTTATCTGTCTACCTATTTTAAGACTGGGTATGAGTAACAATCCACTAAGGTGTCATTTAAATAATGTAGCATTAACAGTCATCATTAACTTTAATGAATCTTACTGAGCGGGACATGTGTTCTATCTAGACTCATACTCTTACCATTATCATTATTTGGAATAACAGAAATTACATCATAATGCCATGCTTTTATATGAAGCATTGTCTGACAAACAATAGCAGCTTCAATGGATGCTGCATTTTATTTAATTATCGTGAAGTTATAATCATGTCATTTTGTACAGCTCACAAAACCAATATAGCATTTTTGGCCTAGAGTCTGAAATCAAACTCTTTATTTAAGAGCTTTACACTCTTTTCAGGCTGTAATGCCAATTCATATTAATGAGGAGACAGGTCCTAGCATAAATGATTTAATATGTAATAATTATTTTCTTAATAAACAAGTATGCTTTAATTTACGTCACATTGGGGGTGTATTTAGGTTTAAGCTGCCTTAGGTCCATTCAGATATGTGTGCCCCGGCACACCAGTTACAACTACTCCTTTAACATTGGTATATCCCATATCGTATGTTTATGTATATATACAGCCATATAAAATTAAGATTCAGACAATTGAATAGGGCTATATATAATCACATAGCATATTTTTTTACAGAAGTTTTAAGTTAGTGAAGACCTTGCTTTTGGATAACTAACTAAAAACTTCTGTAAAAAAATAAGCTATGTGCTTATATAGAGTCCTATTCAATTGGCCAAATTGCAATTTAATAAGGCTGACAGTATGTAAGAACCCTTACAGAAATGTAACTACAAGTAGACATTTCTCAGCATGTACACACACTATCCCATGGTACTGCATGCCTTGTGGACCTAGGCAGAAACACAACCATACTTCACATGCATTAGATGTGAAATTGTGGTTAGAAGCAAAATATACCAATTTGTTAGTTCCTAGTTTGTCTGGTCGACCTATTATCTATATTTCACCCTAGTTGGGTAGACCTGGATATTATCCTTTCTTAACACAACTGAGTCAGCTGAGATGACTTGATCTAGTGATTAACCCATCTTAGGCTACTTTTGCTGCTTTAGTTGCCAGTTCCACTGGATCCATTAATTCAGAAATCCACCCCTTTTTAATACTTCCTCTCATTTATTCACCATGTTGCCTAAGGTGATTAAGTTCAAACCAAAGACAGTACCTTTTCATGGGGAAAGTTGTCATTGCTGGACTACTGGGTTGTTTTGTCCTTATGTACATATATGTTTATATAGCAAGGCATACCTCACATTTCAAATGACCAAAGAAAGACATTTATATTCTTGAAAAACTATCCACTATTCAAGAGTATGGCCATTCTGAACAATGCGTGAACAAAGTTTTAAACAGAAAAACACGTAATATGTTCATCACTCCCAAATATACATACATTCTGTAGAACAGTCACTCCAGGCTTTTATCTTTCTCCTAGACTCCTAGACGGAAAGAAACCAGGATTTGGATCTTTCTCTTAAATGCAGTCTTTTTTCTCCAAAAGAGCCAACTTTAGGTGATTAGGGGAAACAGGGACATTTTTCCTTTTTGGAGGTATGAGCAAGAGGAAAGGAGGAGGGGTAATTGGGGAGATAAAATACTTGCATGACCTTGGGCAGCATAATTAATAAGCATGTGTCTGCTTCTAACTCTGAATATGTTTCACTCTTGCACATTGTTAAAGCATATGATATACCATAATAATACCCTGTTTTGCACTTTCTTTTATAAAGTAATTTGTTCTTCATTCTAATTTGTCTATGCCTTTCTGAAGACTTTCTATTTCTGAAGAAATGCTACTTCTCTCCATGCTAAAGCTAACACCCGCTAAGTAAGCTTAAAAACTGCCGCCTCAAGCTATTATTTAATTAAAATAGCTAACTCAAGTGGGAAAGGTAGAGTCTTGAGAAGAATCATTAATTAAGAAAGTTGTAATGATGAACAAAATCAATAAAGGCATTACTAGCTCTTTGGGGCTGATCTGTGTTGATACCCAGATTAGCATTGGCATTATGTTCATTATTATCATGACTGACCTATATAGATTTTTTTTTGTGGTCTATTTTTAAAATATTTAAGACAGTCAAGAGTGTAGACACATTTTCTAGTGAAGCAATCCATCTCCTTTTGAATGCTAATGTAGATCCTTTATAATTATTTTTTTTATTAAAAACAATAAAGTTTATGTGAAAAAAAATCTCTCAGCTACATTGATCACCATGAGAAATCCTGCTGAAACAATATTTTGTTGATATTGAGGACCAAAGTGAACTCAATAAATGTACCTTTTCTGTTGGGCAGAGGGAGTGAGACAGAGTGTTTGAGAGCGTATTTGGAAGGGATTCCTAAGTAAAATGAAATAAAGTACTATAGTAGTAAGTGTACAGCAGTATAACAGTGTACATTTGCTGTCCCCTCAAAATAACTCAACATACAGCCATTAATGTCTGAACTGTAGGCAACAAAAGTGAGCATACCCCTAAGTGGAAATGTCCAAATTGGGCCCAAAGTTTCAATATTTTGTGTGGCCACCCTCATGGGCATGGATGTCACCAGAGCTTCGCAGGTTGCCACTGGACTCCTCTTCCACTCCTTCATAATGACATCACGGTGCTGGTGGATGTTAGAGACCTTGCACTCCCCCACCCTCCATTTGAGGATACCCCACAGATGCTCAATAGGGTTTAGGTCTGGAGACATGATTGGCCAGTCCATCAACTTTACCTTCAGCTTCTTTAGCAAGGCAGTGGTCGTCTTGGAGGTGTTTTTGGGGTCGTTATCATGTTGGAATACTGCCCTGTGGCCCAGTCTCCGAAGAGAGGGGATCATGCTCTGCTTTAGTATGTCACAGTACATGTTGGCATTCATGGTTCCCTCAATGAACTGTAGCTCCCCAACATGAGAACGTCCCACCATTATTTTACAGCACTGCCTTAACCCTCATGGGCATGGAGTTCACCAGAGCTTCACAGGTTGCCATTGGAGTCCTCTTCCACTCCTCCATGATGACATCACGGAGCTGGTGAATGTTAGAGACCTTGCACTCCCCTACCTTCTGTTTGAGGATGCCCCACAGATGCTCAATAGGGTTTAGGTCTGGTGACATGCTTGGCCACTCCATAACCTTCAGCTTCTTTTGCAAGGCAGTGGTCATCTTGGAGGTGTGTTTGGGGTCATTATCATGTTGGAATACTGCCCTGAGGCCCAGTCTCTGAAGGGAGGGGATCATGCTTGGCGGGGGACGCAACTACGTTACCAACATTGCAAAAGTTACGAACACTGACAACTATTATAGTGATTGATATACAAAATGAAAGTCTACAATATTAATGTCTATAACATGGTATACTGTATGAAGCTATACTGTAAAATTAATATGAATAATGAATATCAATTGTAATATTAAAAACAAAACAATAGAAAACTCTAGTGAGAAAACTTTTCAAATCTGTAATTTATAGGAAATGTATATGGAAAATTTTCAAAATACCTACTGTAGAGGTCAAGGACCGGCATGGGGCTTCCACTCATCAGGGAGTTGATTTTATGGTTTCATTGACCTAATATATACTTTTACAGCTTGTTAGATATGTATTTTCAGGAAATTACTTTTAAATCTTTTAAGAAACACCTCTTTAACTTGTTGGGCAACTTGATCCTACAAGGGTTACCAACAGTCCAGGATTTCTGTATCTATCTGCTGGTGTATGCAGATTCTTTCTGCTTAAAACTGTGTGAGTTAGTCAATTACAATAAAATAGCATTGCAGATGTAGTCTCTTCTTACTGAGAGCAAAGCGGCAGATTAGAGTCTGTATTTATTATACATTATAAAGCAATGATGTTTTTAAAAGATTAACTTTTAAAATATGAGCACAGCGGTGGTTTAAGAAAAAAAAAACACTTATATTATTGATTATTAAGCACACATTTATTCAGTGCTGAGGGCAAACATTCTGTTTGTTTACACAGATGATTACATTAAATGTATTTTTTTTAACTTTCTAAATTATTTTTAATATTATGTATTGAAGTGATTTAAAAATAAAGTAAAATATGTAAAACAATGCTTTAAATTTTGTATAAATATAAGACTTCATTGTTGCCTCAAACCTGCTTTGGTAAAATGAAATGCAAAAATAATTAACAAACATTCCAATAGATGGAGCACTTAGGCAAGTGTAGGCCAAGCTGTATCTAAACCTAGGCTAGTGCATACAAAACTGTAAATAGCAATTGAGATGAGACTGGTCATATGCTCCCACTGAATTTAACCTACTGAAATGATAAGTGTAGGGTTCTTTGATCTTTGTGAGCTAAATATCGATGTGGCTATAAAGGATGCAACATACAGTTTTGTAGACATGCATCAATATACATGAAAAGGCTGGTTCATGATGGATCACTACTCTTATGAGCGGAAACAAGTTGTCCAAGAGCTGCATTACATTCAATACAATGCAGTAAAAAATTACCATAGCTTAGGTTAAATAACAATAATTATATTGTTTGTTAGAATAGAGTTCTTTTTTTATTTTAAAAAAGATGAAAGTAGAATGTTGCTAACTGCCAGTACAATAATCAAATGCTTCTTATATGAGCAAGCAAAATACCATACACTTGTAAATACAAAGCTGTGCTTAAAATATCCATTTCACAAATGAAAAAGCATCACATTTTTTTGAAGCAATTTAATTTTTAACAGATCTCTTCTACATATCATAATGTTTTGTTTATCCATTTCCAAATGTATGAATATAACTATGTAGTTATTGTCACATGAGCAAAGTGTAAGAATTTGATTTAAATTGCCATTGTCATAATCCATCTATAATAAGGTTCAAGCTGTGCAGAAATAGCTTGTAGTATATCAGTCTGGTCTCACTAAAAAGAGTGACGCAGCCCTGAAATACCAGGCAATTCTACCCTGAACAGGAGAAACAGCAAACACAGATGCGTTTCGGCCTCTATGGGCCTCGTCAGGGGGGGCAGCTGAACTCCCTAAGGCACAGAGAGGAAGGGGTTCACGTCTGGAGTCCCCCAGAGATTAAACCCTAAGGGTAATTTGCATAAACAAAACAACAACAACAAGTCAGAAGTTTTTTTTTATAGAAGACGACTTGTTTGTTATTCATAAGCTCAAGTTTTTTATTCAGATAATAACTATTTGAAAGTTGGACAAATATTATTCTTATTTTCCAAATGATATTAAATCTTATTAACTTTGGGGCATATTCTAATAGCTGCTCGCTAATGCCTCAAACTCACAAATTTGGGTACAGGTAGTTTTTTGTTTATAACGGTTTAGTTGTATGCTGTTAACTCCAATTCAAATTCTGACCCAAAGGCTAAACTCGTAAACCCTGGCTTTTTAAGTCTGATTTCAGGGGCATAATCATATGATCTGACAATATTTAAGCAAGCCCGTAATTTACTTCTTAGACACAGACGATAGTAAATGATACCGTCGTCATGACGTCAGTAAAACATGGGCTTTACACGTAATCTGCAATTGGAGGCTAAGAATTAATGTGTGACAATAAGTAATATTTGCTGATCAGGCTCACAGTCAAGCTCTCTATAAAATGCATTAGATCATCTGTTTTAGTCCATGTGAGTTTCATGATATATATTAACCCCTTGAGTCCTGGGATAGATATTATTTAGAAATAACATTTAAAAAAATATTTTTTAATTGCATATTTATGGTATTGTTGTGCAATTAATTATAATGTGCTTCCTGTGCTTTTAAAGTACATTATTACGTGTTTAATTTCTGCTACAGCTATGTTTGAAGCAGTCCATGCAAATCCTATTTAGCACTCTAAATATTTTTGACAGAAAATGTATACTTTATTTGCTAGCTAGAGCTATGGTTCTAATAGAATATTGATTTTGTTTCCCTATAATCAATTAGCGCTCATAATATTCGAGCAGTGCTAAAGCCAATGGAGTTCTAAGGCCGGTTTTGCGTCTTCGGCTGGCCCGTAGTAATTGTGGGCGGGGAACTCATAATCGGATTGTTAGTAGCTAACAGAATATGTGGCAATATTAAGAGCAGTATTACGTGTGTTTAAATTTACGATTTGGGCAATAGAATAGGGCCCTTAGAACTCCATTGGTTTTAGCACAGCTCGAATATTACAAGCTCTAAATGATTAAAGTCAATATTTTATTAGATCCGAAGTACTAGATCACAAATAAAGTCTAACCTGCATTTCCGTCAAAAATATTGAGTACTAAATAGGACTTGCAAGGCCTTTTTAAAACACTTATTAAAGATAACAGCAATTAAACACACAATACTGTACTTTAAAAGCATAGCAAAGCATAAAAAATACATTAGAACTAATTGCGCAACAGACTCTAAGGAACAAATATGCCAAAATAGTTCTTTAATAATAATATATTGGTTTTGCCATGCATATGTTAATATTAAAAGTGTTGCTGCAAGATCCATAAAGCAATTAAAGACACAGTACGAGACTAAATTGACAGAAAAAAACACGTAACTGCCTTACAAATGATACAGAACACTTCCAGAGGCTCAAATGTGGTCTTGAAATATATATATCACATATCACATATATAGCGCAGGCTTGCCAAAATCCGTTGGTAACGCAACGTTAAAACTGGAAGCGAGGGGCTCGGTTGCGGCCAGGCAGGGAGCTCCTACGACCCTGTACGACTTAGGCAGGGAGCGCCGAAGTCGCTCACTGTGCTGGTGGAGAAGAGTGCCATAGACGCTCATCCCTATGACCCCGCACGACTTAAGCATCATACCTACGACCCGCGGGACTACAGATCAACAGAAAACTCAAATACACAATTCACAGTGTGAGACCCGTAGTAAATTGGCGGCAAAAATTACTGCCCCTAAGACTTTGAAAAGGAAACCGCGACTTACAGAAAAAAACATACGACCCACAAAAAATACTAAAAAAACACGAAAAACACCAACAAAAACATATAAGAAAAATCACACACAGCACGGAGGGACAGCCAAGGCGTCTGGGAGTGATGTTGCACGCAAATTTAAGTTGAATTTGCAGAGTTTCGCCACTTGAAAATCACCTAAGCAAGAAAGAAAAAAGCAGCAGAAAAATAAAAAATGGGGCTACACTACCCCTAAGCACGCAAAACACCACCAGGCACATCCGACCTGTAGATAATTATCCATGGTATCAGATAGAAAAATCATCAGTTAAAAACGAGGACTTAAGAGCTTTAATATATATTCAGAATTACCAGTTAAGTTACATTGGAAAATACTCCTATATTGTTAAGAATATTCTGTCAATATGGAAAAGATTAAATAATAAATATATAATATTACCTTCCTTAAGTAACTTTACGCCAATCGATGTATTAGCTAATTATTTTAGTATACCATGGTCGAAAATATGGAGTGAGAATGGGATTATAACTGTAAAAGACTTGTTTATAAATGAGAATATGGCAAACTTTTTCGAAATAAGTGGAAGGTTAGGAATTAGAACAAATGATTGGCTTGTTTTTGAACAGATGAGGCATGCAATCATTTCGTTGAGATCAGGGGTGAATTCAACCAACACTATGAAAGGCTGGGAATTAAATATAATAAAGTATGATCATTCACACATGATCGCTAAGGTATTTAATATTATCTCCTTGGAGTTGGTTAGGGATGTATCGAGGGCGATGAAATCATGGGAGAGGAATATAGGTAGGTCTATATCATCCTCCAATTAGGCAAAAGCTTAAATAACACCAATAGATTTATTAAAAATGCTGCTCAGAGAGAAACATATTTTAAAACGATTAATAAATGGTACTTGGTCCCTATAACCCTTTACCAGATTACTCATAAGAGTGATGATAAATGGTGCTGGAGAGAATGTGGGTATAGTGGCAGTCAGATCCATATATGGTGGGACTGCCCTTGCCTTAAACCACAAAGTGTTAGGAATTTGTTTCGGCTTCAATAGGTAGACGGATTATCCCTGCCCCCAGTAGTGGAATACTGCACAGTTTTTCAGACAAATATAATAAAGCAGAAATAGCTCTAATGATTAAGCTTTTTACAATGGTTAAACAATGTATTGTCTCAAATGGAAACAAATAAACCCTGCACTATGGAATGAAGTATTATGGAAAGTTGATCGGTGTAGGGAATTAGATAGACATTTTATGTCGGTTAGTTTAACATCGCAAGCTCAAAATAAATGGTTAATTTGGGACTCTTTAAAACAGGGTTGAGGAAAGTTTTTGTTCTTTTAGGAACTGTCCTAGGATAAGTTTCCTTTTAAGTACCCCCTTTGCTTTTCTTAGTTTTTTGTTTTGTCTTTTTGCCTTTCTATTGCCTACCATTTAACTGGATTATATATTTGATTCCCCCTAAAAGGATTAAGGAATGTAAATGGGTGTGGATGAGTGTGTGGATGAATTTGGTTATTTTATAGCATATTTCTTTTTACGATATAATCATGTTTAAATCAACAGATGATATGCTATTTTGTATGTTTTATTTTTTAGATGTTATATACTATAATAAATATTACAATAAAAAAAAAAGGCACAACCGACTTTTACCCAGGAACGTTAGAGATACAAAATACACTATTAGGTAGGACGGAAAATGCTCCAGACCTGTGTAGCAAATAGACAATCGCCGCAATTTTACAACACTAACGTAAAACTAATAACATTACCATTCTAAAATGCTGCTTTACAAAACTAAACAAACAGTTTGGCCTCGCGCACGCAGCCTATTTATACTGCACTCTTGCCACATTGCTGACACTTTCTCCTCAGGTCACCAACAGTTTAAATGTACATTGTATGCTGCAGGAAAAACCAAAGTGATTGTTAGCTCTTCAGCATATTGATTGCTGGATATATTAATTACAAATAGGTAAAGTATATTAATTTATTATTTAATTAATTAATTATAAAAAAATATATTTATATAAAAAAACAGAGCAGGGGAGAGGCTCGCAATGAGCGCTGAGACACGTGATGAGCGCCAATGGCACTCAGCGAGGGCTCATAATGAGCACTGAGGGTGCTCAGAGGAGCCAAAACACACAAGGGAAGAGGCTCGCAATGAGCGCTGAAGGTGCTCAGACGACCAAAAGTACATGAAGGGAGAGACTCGCAATGAGTGCCGAAGGTACTCAGAGGACTAAAAGCCTTACATTGTGATGCAAACAGCATTACCTGCCTTACAATGTTTTTGCCATCATTTTTTGACGGGCAGGTTGCTAGTATATACATATATATTCATTTACATATTTCAGCCATCATATCTATATTAGAACAAAGCGATTGGCAATATTACACCGCCACATGACATATATCAAGTAGCAGGGGAACATACACCACATTACGCAAGAGGTTAATAGCAATCTGCAAACAAAAAGGGACTACAACAGCTGCTCTAATGCAATGATAATTAAAAGGGACAGACACACCTCAAATGATACTCAGAAACACTATTGATCAGTATCGCACCACACTACTGTACCAGATCATCTACCCACATCCATGAGAAGGTATGGCATCTACAACAGAACCTTTTGCTTAAATTAAATTGGGTGGGAGAAATTTCAGCATGGGCAGCCCGGCCTCGGGCCTTAAAGACAGGAGGGGGTGACATTGATGCTGGCAACATGGGTATTTCACTACATAGCACAGGCCAGACACTGCGTTGTCCCAGAGTGCATGTAAGGAACACGCTGGTAGAGGCACAGGGACATGGGGATTCAGGGACAAATCAGGACAAGGGGGATTGCACTAATCGGTTCAAGCTCTTCACGAAGTTCCACAAAAAAACATGGAGGCTGTGGAGAGGCATGTGGAGCAACAACAAACTCACCTCAACTCACCTCAACTCAAGGCCAGTCTTCGGTACACAGATTCTGTAAAGTCCTTCGCCATTGCTGTAGGCCATGTGTCAAGGTGTATATCAATAATAATTTTGTGAAATTATATCAAGTGTGTATTAATTAATTATTAATTAATTAGTAACTTTAATTTGTTTAGCAACCATTCAGTGGAATGGTGATACTGAACAGTACTACAATGTATACTTTTCATGAGTATTAACTCACAAGCATCACCAAGAATGTTCTTCAAGCATGATATCAAACATGGCCAGGATAACACATAAAATAGTGTTTAAACACATTTTGGAAATGATGAATGCATGTGATCACTTTAAAACTATGCCTGTGTCACAGTAATGGGCTGGAATGTTCACCTAATAATGGACGGTAAATAGGGATAATTATTTCAGAAGGATGGTACAATCCATGCAGATTTTAGGTTTTAGGTGAACCAATATGTGAAACGATGTTACAAATGCTGATATAAACATCACTTTTAACATTGAAAGTGTAAACACTCATCCATAACAACATCACATCCCAATGAACTGAAGATTAGTGACATGCAAACATATGATTACAGTACTCAAATGCATTAAGGGATGTGTGCCCAGGCTATAAATATATTTTCATTACATAAATGTTATGTATGTTTTTTTTTTTTTTTATAGTCAATTTTTATTAGTTTTCAAACGAACATGACAAAAAGTAAAAAAATAAATAAAAGGACAAAAGTATACAAAGTAAATCTTAACAACTTGATAAAATTGTTGACATATTTTTTTTAGAACAAGATGCCAAGAACATACCACAAACCATTAAATACAACAATAGAAAGGGTTTATGAGCTCAGCCTTCAGATCGAAATGTATGGACTTGAGTCAATAAAAAACATCTAAACATTTTACTAAAAAAAACAAAAAAAAAACACAGGCAGCAAAAATTAAGGGTTTGAGGCATTTGTGAGCGGCTAATAGAATAGGATATTTTTTTCAGTTGCAGGTCAGACTTTATTTGCAAGCTAGAGCTACAGTCTAATAGAATATTGATTTTATGTAACTTTAGATAATTAGCGCTCGTATTAATAGCTGTGCGAAAACCAATAGAGTTCTAAGGCCAGTTTTGAGTCTTTGGCTGGCCTGTAGTGATTGTGGTCAGGGAACTCGAAATCGGAATGCGAGTAACTAATAGAATATGTGGCAACATTAAGAGCAGTTTTAAGTCTGTATACATTTACGAATTGAGCAACAGAATAAGTGTAGCTTATTTTATTGTCCTGTAATCGGTAACTGGTTTAGAGTAAAAACTGAAAAAGTTATCAAATCTCTTTTAAGTGTTGATACTGTACTGGTTGGGCACTGATGTTCCAAGACAATCTGGCTCTCAAGTCATAAATGTGCTCCATTTTCATATCTAGTGTACATTAAACGAAGACTAAGGTCAATTTATGTAAATAAATATACACCTCAGACATTACTCTTTGAGGGTGGAACTACACAACCTTGATATGAACATATGAAACTTACATTTAACCTCACCTAGCACCTCTTCCCATCTGAGTAAATAGGCTTTATAGTAAGTATATACAATGGATGTATCTCTCTCTCTCTCTCTGTAGGGAATATTTTTACATTAGTTAATCCAGGGTTTAAAGGTTAGTTGTTGAATGGAATAATCCATATTAGTAAATCCTGCTCTATAAACGTATCTCTCTACAAGTAAGTATAAACAGACAGGCATTACATTTTAATAAGAAACAATTTGTCAGTTGAGTCAAAAAAATTATAATCTCTAAATCTATATATTTATATGTATTCTTAGAGCTTCTTAATTTTTCGTATGACTCTTAGAAGCACAATTACTACCTAAATCCACAAGAAAAATCATTAAAATTAGTTGTCTCAGTTTCTGGTGCAATTAATATATTTTCTTGGTGTCACAATGTTGCTGTTGTAACAATGTTCAGATCTCTATTAAATGCTGATACCCTCATATCTTTGCTACTAATTTGCGATGTTTGGGTTTTTCAGTGGCTGAGATTAATATTTTCTACCTCTTACAGGACCCTATTCAGATAGGCTATGTTTATTTGCAAATATACTGTATCTTTGGAGCTGCCCATAGATATGTTTAAATAATAAAAGATAATTCTTGACAGACCCAAACTACATCTTTAGATTCAGTTAGCAACATTAGAAAGATGTAGAATATTTCACAAAAGTATATTAATATTTAATATATGAATAAAAATATAGTCATAAACAAATTTCTGTTTATAAATATTTATTATTATTACATTGCCACTTTATTTTACATGGTTAATTGAAGATTAATTAATGGATATTAGATGTAATTTTGTTAAGTTACCATAGTATCTGTAGACAATCTGTATATAGTGAAAAATAATACTTCAATTCCTATGACTTTATTTAATAAGTGTCCCCACTGTAAGGGTAAAGTTACCATAACTTTTAAGTCGTAGTTATCAGTATAATTTTTTTTTCAATTTATTGTGATTAAGAAAGTTGATCTTTTGTGAGAAGACTGACAATCGCCCCCCCCCCCCCCCACCACACACACAAAGGTCATATGGCTTTTGGGGTAGCATAGTCAATTTAGTAAATTACTGTAGTTTATAAACACAGACATGTAAAGCGTTTTCTCCTGTGTATCTATGTTAGGCTGTATCTGTAGCTTGGATTCTATTTAAGACTTCCAGCAATTGTCTCCAACCAGGAAATATGGTGTGATATAGTAAAGGAACCTACAATGCTACATAATAATTTAGGCTTACTTCATTGTTTGAAAATTCTGTGTTTGCACTACACTCACTTTTTACAGCATTGCCCTTTGCTCTATAATGAAGTGGAAGGCTTTGGTTTGGGGAATAAAGGAAATATCAAAAGAAATATATAGAGATAAAAAGTGTGCAAAAGACTGAGGAAAGGGGGAGAAATGGTATAGCAGTGGAGTGAGTGAGACAAAAAAATCTTTAGATTCAATAAGCTTTTGCAATGATGAGCGAGAGCAGTATATCTCCGGCTCCACCAGATATTTAAATCTGGATTTGCCTGTAATCCTTATCTGTAACAAGCCTCACAGCCTGCAGCCCATGACATACATATTCTCTAACAGGAGTATTTCCTATGTAGTAAATTCTAGGATATTCCATTCATAACATCTGCCATTCTAGTTAAAAGAGAGAAAACAAGAGAGAGAAATATTCACGTAAAAAGGTTATATAGAAATTGTATTATTTCACTTTCTACACTATCTACAGTGTAGTGTATCCTATCATATAACAAACCATATACATACTAATGAAAATAATATTTTTAAAAGTGATTGAAAAATAAAAATATTGTATTGACTTATTTGGCTCATACAATGTTTTTAACATCCAGAGATTAAAACTAGTGAATATTACACCCAAAAGATGTAATCCTGATTCTCCATATTTTCTTCTATTAAATATCACCAAGGCAGAATAGCCCAAGTTGAAAAAAACACTATTCTGCTATTTCCCTGCTTTATACAGTTTTATATCACAAACAGTACTCATCTCGATATATGATTTATTCCCATTTAATATTTTAAATCCCATATCTTCTCATATTTGTCTACATCATCAGCTAATCTACTTTGCAAATACTCAATCTCCGAAACATACTTTACCAATTCAAATTTGGTATCTGTGCCACAAAAATCCCATGTGCTGGCTTATACACATTAAATATGTGAGATATTACGTTTTGCAATGCTTATCTAAACATAACTCAGTGTAGTCTAATAATGTCCTTACTGGGCCTGGGACTAATTTCATATCTGTTATTTTTTATATCATCTTGTATACGCACAAGAATAAAGCATTTGTTTTATATATTTTCATTAATTTTCATAGTGCTAAATACCATCTTTATATAAATGTATATTAATTATCTTTATTATTTTGTTAATTATTGATTTCCTTGCCCTAAATCTTTCACCACAGCTTTTCTGTAAACTACTTTTTTTCCCACCATAATACTTCATTACTTTTTTCTTATTAACTTGTATTTTTCTTATATGAAACATTTTAAGTTCTAGTTTGTATCAAAGTACATAGTTGAAACATATTCTGCACAATCTTATGGGCAGTAAAGGGGTATGTGAAATTCTTTATTTGTAAAGAAAATAAGAGATCACTTCCTTTTAGCTTGCATTTATATGCTAAGTCCTTAAATTCCTATAATTTTCTATAATTTGCAGCTGCCAAACATGGCTGAGGCTATCATTTTGAAAGTTTGGAATTTATTTCTATTTAAAGCTTTAATAAAAGTTATTAAATACTGTCGTGAGCCTTGATTTTTTTACAAACCCAGTTACATATTTTACTACAAGTGTTCCTTATTCTTTCGATGTTTCTAATAATTGAGCGTTTAAATACTATTTTTAAAGCACTGACATTTTAGAAAGAAAATAGCAAATAATCATTTTATATCCACTGCTTTCTGTAGGATGGAAATTGTGAGCTCAGTTCAAAAGCAAAATCATCATACTATGAATTGTGCATCATTAGCAACTGTGTAAGATGTGAGCATAATTTTTTTTTCTTCAGAAAATCAGAATCTTTGAAAACTG
The DNA here is from genome assembly GCA_027410445.1 of Discoglossus pictus. Lineage (NCBI taxonomy): Eukaryota > Metazoa > Chordata > Amphibia > Anura > Alytidae > Discoglossus > Discoglossus pictus. Next base: position 471,549,416 of record CM050163.1, on the reverse strand, counting down.
TTTATATGTAGTCAGCAACTCTGTAGATGTGTAGGTGACTGCGTTGTGTCATTGTTTAATCACTTCCAGATAGCTAAATCATAGATTAGTAGAGGGAGGGGTGGAAACAAGGAAAGAGGGAGAAGTATGTAGGATTTTTTTAGATAATTGTATCTCACTGAATTTGACACAATTTCCCTTTCATGAAAAAAGGCCCATTTGAATTTCCGCTCCTACTCAAAAAATTCAGCAACATTTCAAGAAAAGCCTCTAGAGTCAAGTAGAGGCATCAAAAAATATTTTCTAAATAAAAACTACCTTTATGACTTTCTACCTGCCTAATTTTGCGCTTCACTAGACTGGAAGTTTTCAAACAAAAATCCACGAAACCACTGGAGATACTTACGTTTTGTTCAGAAAAAATAGTTACATTTGTTTTATTGCAGCAAATGGAAATGGACCTTAATTTACAGCCCATCCATTATTAATAACAAGGATAGTCTTGATGTTGACACACTGAAATGTCAAATATGATAAATATGACATTATAAATATTTTAAATATGATAGATTCTAAGTTTTAATTGTGTATATTTCTAAAACAAGTGAGGAAGAACCATGCGTATGATAGTATTAAAAAAAGATACATTTTTTGTAGAACACTAGATCAGTGTATCTAACCATAAAAAATTGTCTTCTAGGTTGCTGAAATATTATTTTGCACATTTCATATATATATTTATGAAGTTTCATTTGCTGCAAGGTAAATCATTATGGAGAGTAAGATTACACCTATATAAAACTGTAATAATAAATCTATTGAAACCTTTGGTTTTGGGCTCCCATTCACTTGATTGCTAGGGTTGCAATGATACTACATTTAGAATTTTGAATAAATCAGCTATCAGCCCAACATGACCTGGATTGTATTATTTTTCTAATGATAAATTACTTTCTGGGTTTCACTTACTATAATGGATGGTTTAGATATTTGCAGCTCTTGGGGTTAAGTCCTATGGTACTGACAGAGACTAGAAATCTACCTTTTAATCTTCTAACATTTTATTGTACAAGTTAGTATAGCATTTGAAAAATAATCCAGAAATATCAGCAATATACTGTACATTTGTATTCCTTCCTTCTCACCTCTATATGTACTTATCCTTCAGAAATCTGCACTTTTTAAATATTATAAACATAATTGTTTAATTATTTGATTTCTGATGACTGAGAGATTTAATTTGAGTTGACTGATAAGCATAATATTGTACCAGAATCAAATATGTAATATTGTTAAAAAGGGAATGCCGAAATCACGTCAATATCATACTCCCTCAGAACATCCTTTCCCTTTTCATTGTATGTACATGTTGATGGACAGTTTTGTCTCTTCTGATACAAATATGGTGGTATGTAAAGTTGACTGGCGTTAGGGAGCCATATTTTTTTATTTACCTCTAATAAATCAGTAGTTTCCGACTAGTCAATTATTTTGTTGCTCACAGGGCAAATCTCATTTTCTTTACTTGTGCTTTCTACTTTGAGTATTTTCTGCTTCTTGGCAATATTGCCAAGTTGAAAAGTAATGTATGCTCTGTTTGTTATTATTATTATTATTATTTCTTATTTATGGTGCGCAAACATGGGTATGACAATACATACTTCACAGACTTGTACAAAAGAAGTTGATGACCCTACCCTTGAGCTAATATATATATATATATATATATATATATGACACTTTTATACCAAGTGCTTTGCAAGACTAAGAGCTTTTTAAGTTTGCAGACTAAATGATTAATAAAACAAAAAGTTAATTAATTAAAGTGAGAAATGCATGCTATCTATCATGTCCACTGGCTGTTGCATGAGTACTTAGCACAGTCTATTTGTGTTATGTGAGACTGCATGGGGGAAGGCTATCCCCTGGACTCAGGTTACACTGCACTGACCAATTAACCAATAGCTTTCCATGCTTAAACAGATAGATGTGGTGAGGGTTACATTTTTGTTTATTGGGGTCATTGCATGGAGCAATAACCCAGCCACTGCTCCCCATCTGCATCTGAGCTACTATGCAAAGCTCAAATTGACTTGAATGGAGCATACACCCCTGCAACTTGATGGGTGCTGAATTAAGTCTGTGAGTGCAGCAGAATTGAATGATGCGGTAATAGAACCTGCAATATAAAGTAACACAAATCACAGGTTGGTGTGGACCGGGTAGTTGGGAGGGAATGTTAGATGAGTTCAGAGGCAGAAGAGAAGGCGATGGTGTGTGAGGCTCTAGTTCTCAAGGTAAAAAAAAAACTAAAGTTGGTAAATTATTCTGCTTATCTGTATGGCATGGGGCCCTAGTCACTATATAAATATATATATATATATATATATATATATATATATATATATATACACTGCTCAAAAAAATAAGTCAATCACACTTCTGTAAAATCAAACTGTCCACTTAGGAAGCAACACTGAGTGACAATCAATTTCACATGCTGTTGTGCAAATGGGATAGACAACAGGTGGAAATTATGGGCAATTAGCAGGATACCCCCAATAAAGGAGTGATTTTGCAGGTGGTGACCACAGACCACTTCTCAGTTCCTATGATTTCTGGCTGATGTTTTGGTCACTTTTTAATGCTGGTGGTGCTTTCACTCTAGTGGTAGCATGAGACAGAGTCTACAACCCACAAAAGGGGCTCAGGTAGTGCAGCTCATCCAGGATAGCACATCAATGCGAGCTGTGGCAAGAAGGTTTGCTGTGTCTGTCAGCGTAGTGTCCAGAGCATGGAGGCGCTACCAGGAGACAGGCCAGTACATCAGGAGATGTGGAGGAGGCCGTATGAGGGCAACAACCCAGCATCAGGACCGCTACCTCCGCCTTAGTGCAAGGAGGAACAGGAAGAGCACTGCCAGAGCCCTGCAAAATGACCTCCAGCAGGTCACAAATGTGCATGTGTCTGCTCAAACGGTCAGAAACAGACTCCATGAGGGTGGTATGAGGGCCCGACACCTACCGGTGGGGGTTGTGCTTACTTAGTAGTATGTTTGGCATTTGCCAGAGAACACCAAGATTGGCAAATTTGCCACTGGCACCCTGTGCTCTACACAGATGAAAGCAGGTTCACACTGAGCACATGTGACAGACGTGACAGGGTCTGGAGACGCTGTGGAGTACGTTCTGCTGCCTGCAACATCATCCAGCTTGACCGGTTTGGCAGTGGATCAGTAATGGTGTGGGGTGATATTTCTTTGGGGGGCCACACAGCCCTCCATGTGCTCGCCAGAGGTAGCCTCAGACCCCTTGTGAGACCATATGCTAGTGTGGTTGGCCCTGGGTTCCTCCTAATGCAAGACAATGCTAGACCTCATGTGGCTGGAGTGTATCAGCAGTTCCTGCAAGACAAAGGCATTGATGCTATGGACTGGCCCGCCCGTTCCCCAGACTTGAATCCAATTGAGCACATCTGGGACATCATGTCTCGCTCCATCCACCAACGTCACGTTGCACCACAGACTGTCCAGGAGTTGGCAGATGCTTTAGTCTAGGTCTTGAAGAAGATCCCTCAGGAGACCATCCGCCACCACATCAGGAGCATGCCCAGGCATTGTAGGGAGGTCATACAGGCATGTGGAGGCCACACACACTACTGAGCCTCATGTTGACTTGTTTTAAGGACATTACATCAAAGTTGGATCAGCCTGTAGTGTGTTTTTCCACTTTCATAATGGGGTTGACTCCAAATCCAGACCTCCATGGGTTGAAAAATGTGATTTCCATTTTTTTTATTTTTGTGTGATTTTGTTGTCAGCACATTCAACTATGTAAATAACAAAGTATTTCATAAGAATATTTAATTCATTCAGATCTAGGATGTGTTATTTTAGTGTTCCCTTTATTTTTTTGAGCAGTGTATATATATATATATATATATATATATATATATATTGTGGTAGGTTAGCGTGTTACCTTATAAAGTAACATCCAGGAATTCAGGTATGCTTTTAATATTTTATTAAAAGTCCAATATTTGTACCAAAATAATACACACTATCTGTGGGAAAAGGGGAGCATTCGGTCCTCCCGTCTCTCCGAAATGCTCCGACCTCCAGGGACCCTTTAAATAGTCTTTTGAAAAAAACTGTCACACTTGCAGTTATACTGCTGTCTTCTCCCTGGGGTTAAATGTCCACAGTCTCTAAACAGGAAAACTGCTTTCTCTCAGCAGATTACTTGCCTTGTAGGCCTGAGTTGCTCTTACAGAAAGCTCTGCTCTGGTAACCAATCTGACTCCTGTAGACAGCTCTGCCCTGGGAACCAATCTTGCTCCTGTAGACGGCTCTGCCCTGGGAACCAATCTTGCTCCTGCAGACAGATCTGCTCTGGAAACCAATCTTGCTCCTGTAGGCAGCTCTGCTCTGGAAACCAATCTTGCTCCTGTAGACAGCTCTGCTCTGGGAACCAATCTTGCTCCTGCAGACAGCTCTGCTCTGGAAACCAAATGCTGCTATGCATTCCAGACTGTCTCTCCATGCAGACAAACAATCTTTACTCTTACTCCTGATACCACACCCATTGGCTCTGTCTGTAGGGCTTTTTAAATCATCCTGATAAGCATCAGGTGCACTGGCTTGATTGAGTTGCTGTTCCAATTAACTCTTGCTTGTCATGCCTCAATATATAGCTCTGCTCAATTTCAGGCTTATATATACTCCTTGCTTGACACGGTTACAATTTATATAAATATATATATACTGTGGCCCTCATTCAATAGCGATTTAGGCAATTGAATAGTGCTCTAAATAAGCACATAACATATTTGTTTTAAAAAAGTTTTTAGTTAGTGAAAACCTTGATTTTGGATAGATGTTTAGTAACTAAACACTCCTTTAAAAAAATATGTTATGTGCTTATTTAGACCCCTATTCAATTAGCAAAATTGCAATTGAATAAGGGACTTTATATATAATGTGCGTGAAAAGTTCCTGGCACATAGGTGGGGAAGAAGTGGAGGTAGTGGCAGGTCTTCATCTTTTTAACATTGAGTGGTATGCCAGCTTCAGCACTCTTTTCTTCTTTAGGCCCTATAGTTACTCCTCATTTTCAGATATCTGTGTATTTAAGTTTTTTTAATTTGCCCTAGCAATATTAATTCTGGTTTTGGATTCATCCATCCAGGCCTTAGGCATGATTTATTCTGTGTAGAGGTTGAATAAATAATGTAACAATATACAACCTTGTTGCACTACTTTCTCAATCCTGAGCCATTTCGTTGTTCCATGTTCAGTTCTGACCGTGGCTTCTTGGTCCAGATGATTCCTCAGGAGGTAGATGAAATGTTCTGGTACCCCATCTCTTTAAGAGCTTATCACAATTCTGTTGGGATCCACACAGTCAAAGGCTTTAAAATAGAACAGATATGAGTGTTTTTTTCCTGGAACTCTCTCACTTTCTCTATTAATCAGAGGACATTGTCAGTTTTATCTTCTGTGCCTCTGCAAAACCCAACTTGTACATCTGAAAGTTCTCAGTCCATATATTTTTGGAGTTCAACTTGCAGGATCACTTGAATTTTTCAAATTTGTTGGAATAATGCAACCAACATTTTCAGAGAATCAAAGGATTTTCAACATTTCAGCTCAGATTCCATCAAATCCTGCAGCATAGACTTTCCTTAGGCTTCCATTTACAGAGCGGGTGTAGTGTATGTTCTATGCAATACTTTTATGGAAGTTTCCAAGATACTGCAAGTAAGTGATCCTCGAAAAGATTAACACAAGCCTCCTCCCATTTATCCACCTGCTCATATATTTAAACCTTTGGCCTTCTGGAGGTGAAATAAAGATATCATAGAGAGAACCTAAAATTCCATGTGTTAAGGGGGTGTCCTTGCAGATACGAGAGAACCAACTCATTTTAGGAATTCCCAAACTCCTCACTGTGGTAGCAATGAAATACTTGACTCAACAATAATTAAAACTAGCGAATTGCCCGTCAAAAAATGACGGCAATGAAATTGTAAGTGAGCTAATGCTATTTGGTGTATAATAATAAAATAACTAATAGATTAATAAAGTAATATACTTTACCTATTTTGAAGTAATATATGCAGGAAGCATTTTGTTGAAGAGCAGGCAATCTGTTTTGATGTTGCTGCAGCATCAGTAGTGTGGAGCTGCTGTGTAAGCGTGATGAATGTGTGTAGTGTAATAGTGTGCGTGCGCGAGACAAAACCGTTAGCGTAGCTGTGTACTTCCGCATTGTATAAGTTATTGTTCTAAAATGGCGGCTACTGTGTGGTATGCGTCTGTAGCGGAATGTCCATAGCTGTTTTGTGGTGTTTTGCGTGTTTCTAGTGGTGTTTTGCGTGTTTTAGAGTCTTGTAGCCTTGTTTTTGTTTTGTTCGGCGGCCATTTTTTCTCTCGCTGAGAGAATTTTTTAGTGTGTAAACTCTTTTATTTTGAGTTAAATTAAGGTGTAACTTCAGTTTTTGCGGTTTTGGATGCTCCCTCTTGCTGTAGGTAAGCTTTTGATGTATGTGTTGTGAGTATTTATTGTGTTTTTCATTTTTTGCGGCCGACTTTTGCGAGGTCGTAATTGGTCGTAAAGTGTCTTGTACCTTTTTGCGAGGGCCGCCTTCGGCGCTCCTTGCCAGCAATCGCGAGGGCAGCAGGTTTGCTGCGCGAGCCCGCAAGCGTGAGCAACGGCTCACATGTTCACAATTATATATGTGATATATATAGTATATTATGATATTAGGTTTGAATCAGTATCTATATGAAAGAGGTTTGTTTAGAAGATAATATGTCATATGTATATATATTCAAAAAGAGAGAGAAAGAAAAAAGGCAACTATGGCTCGGATCTAATAAGATATATCTATATTAGTAACATATGGTGGTGGAGAAAATGAATAGAAGACAAGAGACCTCACTCTAATACATTAAGGAGACATAGTTCAGATGAAGTTTGGAATCCACTCATAGAATGGCCTATGGAATATGCAAATGACAAAACCAAATGGCCAAACCATTCAAATCATTGCAGGCTTCCAAAAAAATGGCAATGTAACAAAATAGGATAAAAATAATTATGCTTTATTCTAAAATCACATATCAGTAACCCGAAGAAAAAGGGAAGTAAGAGAAAAGAAAAAAAGAAAAAACAGGAATATTAAGAAAGTAATAGAAAAGATATAAGGTGCTTGAGACGGTGAAATGACTACCTATGTGAGCATCAGGCTGATACAGGGACTAGGTTTCCAGGACATCCCCCAACAATAAAATTGAGTCACTGTAACTCAATAATTGATTTTAATAGTCCCTATTTAATGGAATTCCTTAAGAAATATACTGTTATGTGTTCTAGAGGAAATAGGGCACTAGATCTAGACAGCAATCACTACACATGAACTAGAATTCAAGGAAGAAAGCCCTATCTGTATAAAATAGTAATAGCACAAATTGTTGACCAAAATAGTCCTGGCAAAATAAGATTCTGGAGATAATATATAATTATCTACTCTCAGAATTATAAGCTATGTGGTATATTGTATAAATGCTCATTGGTGTGGCATACTATTATATGCTCACTAGGTAAACAAGCACAGGACATAAGGAGTAGTCTGGTATAAGTGCATTTCATCCATTAGTATATAGCAAACTTAAATGGTATGCATAAAACACCAATACGAATATACAGAAGTTTCTAATGTAGGCTAGTTTCTGTGCTGCAAATATGCTCCATATGCTAGTAAGAGTCAATATATAAGGCCACTGTAACTGTGTAAATATACATAGAACTATCCACAAATACCTTGAATTCATTAGTGTGGTATGAAACCATCAATGTTGCTGCTCTGGTCAAGAAGCTTACTTTTGGCAGGCCTATGATCACACAAAAGGCTGCTATTGTAGCACAGCCATAGGCATAGGACTTACCTACATTTCTACCTTACTCCCATCAGACCTGATGCTCACACAGAATCATCTGCTCGGCGTCTGACGTCACCGACGCTCCGACACCGCTCAGCGCACTGAAGAAATCGCGCATGCGCTGTTCGAACCTCGCGCATGCGCACTAAAACTGATGTGCGTTTGGAGATTGAAATCGCTTCCTCATAGGGCTGTATATATATATATATATATATATATATATATATAAAACCACATAATAAAAACAATATTATGATATATGTAATATATTTCATAATATACGTTATGTGGTATAATAATAATATAACAATATATATATAGTATATATATATATATATATATATATATATATATATATACACACACATACACATAATATGTGGGTATATATATATATATATATATATATATATATATATATATATATATATATTATTGTTAATATTAAACCGCATAAGATATACAGTACTATGATATTAGGTTTGAATCATTATCTATATGAAATAGGTTTGTTTGGAAGATAATTCATGAAATTGTGTAAATCCACTTTAAGAGCCCATAGGAGAGCCTGTGTGACAGGGCATGGGCGGAGCCTGGGGTGCTCCTGCATTGGAGCGATACAGAGGAGTGCAGGACAGCAGGGAGAAGTGAGGAGGTTTGGTTTGGAGCCAGAAAGCCCATAGCAGGGATCCTGTACTGTGACAGGGGTTATTAGATCTTGTTGATCAGGGGGAGATCTACCCAGCACAGCCTGGAGGTATGATGGCAGATCCATACACTGTATCCTGTGTTTATTCTCCATGCAAGTTATGAGTGGGTGGGCTGGTATAGTGGGGAGTGCTTGGCTAAACGTGTCTCGTACTTTTTTGCGAGGGCTGCAGTTGCTGGGAAGGAGCGCCTTTGGCGCTCCTTGCCAGCAACTGCGGCCCTCGCTTCGCGAGCCCGCAAGCGTGAGCAACGGCTCACATGCTCACAATTATATATGTGATATATGTGATATTCTCAAAGGTGGAGACCAAAATCATTCCTGAGGTCTTCCTATGCAGCGATTGTCAGATGTTGACTGGATTTTATCATTCTCTATGACGATGTTCATATCCTACAATATTTTCTGTCATAATACATAATCATCCATATCAATGATCCTCTACAAATACAGAATAAGTATGGCCTCACCAGTCTTCTGTTTTGGCTTATATTATTCCTCCAGTTTCAGTCTCCCCAGCTTCCTACTAGTAAGACAGTGTTTAAAAAGCAAGATATGACTTTTACTGCGTTTGCTATGACATATGACAATGTAAATGTTATGGCACCCTGACCTCTGCGCTCTGGAAAACAGCTTGCAGTCATCAGAGCGCTGTCATCAGCGCGCGCCGACACTTGAGCCACAGAGAAGAGTGTGCCACCCTGCATGCCGACAGGGAGAGGGTTTGGGGTGCAGGATAAAGTGAGATGATAGGAGCAGAGGACAGAGAATGGGATGCAGGAAAGAGGTGATGGGGTGATGGGGTGAGGAGACAGGTAGAGGATGGGTGCAGAAGAGAGAGGGAGAGGAGGGAGGGAAAGGATGGATGCAGGGGACATAGTGGAGATGGGGTGCAGAAGATGAGAGTTAATAAGGTGCAGTAGGCGCGCAGTTGCGGGTGCGCACTGATGACGGCGTGCTGTTTTCCAGAGTGTAACGGTCGGGCTACCAAATGTTATATTATATAACGTGTTATATTACAATTTTATAATTTATCATGTATCCTTTTTTTCAAGCAATTTTGTGAAAGTTTTATAATCAAATTCAATCTGAGAAATTATATATATATATATAGATATATAGATATATATATATATATACAGTGTATTATTATTCCAGTGTATTATACATACCAGAGTTGTTGAGGTCTCCGAGCATGTGAGTTTACAATACTTTCAGTGTATAATTTAAATATTTTTTTATGCGATGATGAGAAATCTGTTATTTACTTTATGCAGCATTCAAAATGTTTCCCCTAGTTTGCCGTACTTGCATTGAAATTGGAGAATAATTTCTTATTTTCTTAAGTCATAAAATAGTTGTAACAATGCATATTACCTTTTAAAGATGGGTGTTTATTTTAAAGGAAATGAATTTCCTGTATACAGACAATGTCTGCTTTGACTACTTAGAAGGATTTACATTTTTTTTCATTTTATGAGAATTGTTAAAGCAGAAATTTTGGCTAAATACGACTTCCTTTTATATTAAAGAAATAACTTACATATTTCAGATATCCTAATAAAGGTTTTAGCACTCTTATTGCTTTTTAGCACTTTTTATTTCTACAAGTCCTATGTATATTAGGTGACGCGAGCTACTAAAAAACACAGAACATGAATGTAACTGTCACAGCATAGAATTTAGCAGCAGTCTGATTGGCTCTTGAGCTGGCACTTGAACTTTTGACCCAAGCTAAAAGAGTTCAGCGTCATTGACAGAAATCTATTTGAAAATGGCCAATTCTGCTCTCCACAACCATAGAGACCAGATAACCTTCTCTAAGAGTGATCTTTAATCTAAAATAAAATGTAGTTGAAACTCACATTTTATGTGATTTAACATCTTAAGATAAAAATAGAATACCCAATTTTATTTAAATTATAACAATCTTTTAGCTTTTCATGTGAAAGCTCAGGGGATACATTAAAAAATTCTTCCATAAACAGGTAGTTGTAGTAATAAATACAAAAAAACTAATAAACAGTAAAACAAATAAACCACATGAAATATCATTTTGGAAATACCTCAATTTAGTGTATTAGATTTTTTTTTTAAATGTTTGGTTCAATGCTACCATATTTTAGAATCATATTTTAATTAGGCATTTGTTATTAATTAAAATCATATTCAATGACAAAAACAATATTCAACATCAAATTTCAAAGTACTATAATGTTAGTGGGGACAGACAGCTTTATCGAGAAGGCAGTGCTAAATTTTCAGGCTTAGATAAACACAATGACCTTCATTGGCTGCAGACTTGCTATGTTAAATTAGTTTCCCTTGACAACCAACTTTTGCTGTGGGGTTAGCCTATGGATAGTTGTTTGCCCCCCCCCCCCCTTCTTTTTATGATATCATCAGGGTGGATATCAAACAAAGATTGAAACTGCAGGTCAACGAGGGAAATAAGTATTTGACTCCTTCGACTTAGTACTTGGTGGTAAAATACTTGTTGGCAATTTACGGAGGTCACACGTTTCTTGTAGTTGGCCACCAGGTTTGCACACATCTCAGGAGGGATTTTGTCCCACTCCTCTTTGTAGATCCTCTCCAAGTCATTAAGGTTTCAAGGCTTATGTTTGACAACTCGAACCTTCAGCTCCCTCCCCAGATTTTGTATGGGATTAAGGTCTGGAGACTGGATAGGCCACTCCCGGTCCTTAATGTGCTTCTTCTTCAGCCACTCCTTTGTTGCCTTGGCTGTGTGTTTTGGGTCATTGTCCTGCTGGAATACCCATCCATGACCCATTTTCAATGCCCTGGCTGAGGGAAGGAGGTTCTCACCCAAGATTTGACGGTACATGGCCCCGTCCATCGTCCCTTTGATGCGGTGCAGTTGTCCTGTCCCCTTAGCAGAAAAATATCCCCAAAGCATAATGTTTCCACCACCATGTTTGACAGTGGGAATGGTGTTCTTGGGGTCATAGGCAGCAAGGGCTCGATTTTGATCTCATCTGACCACAACACTTTCACCCAGTTCTCCTCTGAATGATTCAGATCTTTATTGGCAAACTTCAGTCGGGCCTGTACATGTGCTTTCTTGAGCAGGGGGACCTTGCGGGCGCTACAGGAATTCAGTCCTTCATGGTGTAGTGTGTTACCAATTGTTGTCTGGTGACTATGGTCCCAGCTTCCTTGAGATCATTAACAAGATCCTCCCGTGTAGTTCTGGGCTGATTCCTCACCATTCTCATGTTCATTGAAACTCCACAAGGTGAGATCTTGCATGGAGCATCAGACAGAGGGAGACTGGCAGTTATTTTGTATTTCTTCCTTTTGCGAAACATCTCACCAAGCTGCTTGGCGACAGGTGTCTTTTATACAGGTAACAAACAGAGATTAGTAGCTCTCCCTTTAAGAGAGTGCTCCTAATCTCAGCTCGTTACCTGTATAAAAGACACCCGGGAGCCAGAAATCTTGCTGATTGATAGGGAATCAAATACTTATTTCCCTCATTGACCTGCAAATCAATTTATAACTTTTTTGACATGCGTTTTTCTTGTTCTTTTTTGTTGTCATTCTGTCTCTCACTGTTAAAATACACCTACCATTAATTTATAGACTGATCATTGCTTTGTCAGTGGACAATCATTCAAAATCAGCAGGGTATCAAATGCTTTTCCCCCCACTGTATAGCAGGCACAAATTAACTGGGAACAGTTCAGCGCTGCAAAGGTGCAGCCTCATCTTGAGTAAGGTCATGGAGCCTTATTCAATTATACAGGCCTTATATCTGTGGGCTTTCTGTGGGCTTGAACTCTGCTACAATTCCGCTACTATTCAATTGAAGAAGCCCGCAAGTTAGGGGTCTGTCACGGTAGCCAATGTCACAGTAGCACTGAACTGTGGACTTTTGGTTGGACTCTTTTTGGGCTTACCATGACCTGACATGTACATCTTGTTCTGGACTATGGGGTATTTTTAGGCTAAAGGGATTGTTTTTGATGCACCCGCATAGGGATTGGGTCAGTAGGATGTTAATTTTTACATTTAGGATTGATTAATGTCTGAGTGATGTGTATTGTACCACCTGTAATATCCCCTAGGTAGCTGTCTAATAGGATTAACATGTCTAATGGCTAATCCCATCAGGAAAAGAGGAGGTCAGACATCAGACTGAGAAACACCTCCTTTGTCTTTGTAAATCTCCTTTGTTCCTGTGAGGAATTGACTCAGCTGGGTTTTGAACCCTGGTCCCTAGGCTGCTGAACCTCTTCCCTACCACTGCGCCAGCCTGCCTTTGTGAATTTCCTTGAGATCTGATAAACCTTGACTCTGCTAGCAATAGTATCAGTGACTAGTCTCTTCAGCTGTGTCTGGTAAGGTGTCTGGTCCTTGGCCTATATAAGGCACTTCCTGTCTATGTACCTTGCCAGATTATTGTGGTTTCTGTTCCCTTCAATAAAGCTTGTTCCTGTTTCACCTACAAGTTGCTGAATTGGATCATTGCTGACCTAGGCTGCTGGTCTCCAAAACCTTGTGATTCCTATATCATTACAGAATAATCTGACCCTTTCATGGAGACCGCCGGGTCAGATTCTGCATTGGCCCAGCAGGTTGCTTTTACTGCAAGAACTGTGTAGACCCAGGTACAGACCATTCAAGTGCTGTAGGACCAGGTAGCTGAACTGCAAAATAAAGTTCAGTCAATGCACAGTGAGTATACCAGGTACAGGGCACGTGATGTTGCGGCTGCTACTGTTACAACTGCACAAGATGCCCATTTGCCCCTACCAGAAAAGTTTGGAGGAGATCGCAAAAGATTTAGGGGTTTCCTGAATCAATGCCGTTTGCACTTCATGATGTTACCTCACCGTTTTCCATCTGAAAGAGAGAAGGTGGGATTTATTTTCTCCCTATTCAAAGATGAAGCTTGGGGCTCCCCTCTTCTGGAACAGGACAGTCCAGTCTTGGGTAATTTAAATGACTTTCTTGAGGCCATGTGCCTAGTTTTTGATGACCCCAATCGTTGTGCGACAGCAGAAGCCACTCTCCTTCATTTGCATCAAGGGAGGCACTCTGTGGCTGAATATGCTGCTGAATTCAGACAGTGGGTTGCTGATACTACCTGGAACCAATCAGCCCAGAGGTTCCACTTCAGAAAACGTCTCTCACAAGTTGTAAAAGATGAGCTAGCTCGTGTTGATCTTCCTGCTGACTTTGATGCATTTGTGCGTTTGGCTATCCATATTGATCGGAGACTTTCTGAAAGAAGATTGGAAAGACAGGGCTCTTTTAGACCAAGTGCTACTCCTATTTCCTATTCAAGAATTTCTACTCCGACCCCACAAACACCTACAGACTCTGAGCCTGAGGCTATGCAGGTAAATCTAATAAGAGGGCTATTATCCAATGAAGAAAAACAGTGGCGACGCACTCACAATTTGTGCCTGTATTGTGGTAGTGCAGGGCACTATGCCATCAATTGCCCTAGCAAATCCAAAAGAACAATAGCTATGGCGGCTGAGGGTGCACAGATTCGACACCAATCCCAGATTTCAGATCAACTGGATTCTGTCACACAACCCTGGTTTTCTCTGGCTCATGGTGAAGAGGGTATGTTGACTCAACATCCTCATTTTGTGGTGCCTAATGTGGTGATCGTAAAATTTCAACTACAGCTATGATAGATTCTGGAGCAGGCGGAAACTTTATGGACATCAAATTTGCAGCAGGAAATAGAATTCAGTCTATTCCTAATTCTTCACCTGTGTTAATGGAGACAGAAGACGGTTCTCCACTTACGTCAGGCCCGGTTACACATGAGACTGTGCCCTTAAAGTTGACTCTGGAAGTGAATCACCATGAGGCTATATCTTTCCACCTAATTTCCTCAACACAGTTTCCAGTGATTTTGGGGGTACCTTGGCTTGCTCTGCATAACCCACAGATTGATTGGAATACCAGAACTTTGTCCTTTCCTTCAGAACACTGCTTAATGAATTGTCAACCCTCTAAGGTAACACCTGTTGCCACAACAATTAATGAAATGGTTGCTAAAAACTTGACTAAGCTTCCTCTACAATATCGGGATTTTGCAGATGTCTGTGATAAGAAGAATGCTGATCAGCTTCCACCCCACAGGCCTTATGATTGCCCAATAGAGCTGTTACCTGAGGCTGCTATCACATTTGGCTGTATATATTCACTTTCTGAGCCTGAATTGAAAGCTCTTCGTGAATACATACAAGAAAATCTTGCCAAAGGCTTTATTCGACCATCTACTTCTCCAGCAGGAGCTCCTATATTCTTTGTAGAAAAGAAAGATGGCAGCCTACGGCCATGCGTTGACTACAGGGACATTAATAACATCACTGTTAAAAAACGCTACCCCTTGCCTCTCATTCCTGAACTTTTGGAGAGACTTCGCTCAGCTAAAATATTTACGAAGCTTGATCTACGGGGGGCATATAATCTGGATCGCATAAGACCAAATGATGAATGGAAAACAGCTTTCAGAACCAGGTATGGGCATTACGAATATCTAGTAACTAGCGACTTGCCCGTCAAAAAATGACGGCAATGTGATGTATATGTTTGTCAAGTTGTTTAGTTATTAATATAGATTTTTGACACTTGTAAGTATTGTGATATGAACGTCTATTTTTTAAAAATGTTAATGTAATGGTTTTTTAACATGAAATTTGTATCTGAAGAATTGTTAACTTTAATATACATTGAATCCAGAGGAAAGCAAAAAGTAAAAAGCCTTGTTGAAACGTCCCGAATTTTAACATGAAGTTTAAAATATATGTAAGCAATAACCTTCAAAGTATATATTTTGAAACTTGAACTTTATTTTTTATGTAACTTTGGAACTTGACAAAACATTTGTAGAATTTGGAACATTATAAACAGTAACATAGTGAATACATTTTGTAACCTAATTTTGTATTAAGAGTATTAACAATTGAATGTAAAACCAGTTTCACTTTAAAGTATTCATTATAGTAAACTTTAGGTAATGGTTTTTTAACATGCAATTTTTATCTGAAGAATTGTTAAATTGAATATACATTTAATGCAGAGTAAGATAAACATTATAAAAACCCTCCTTTAAACATACACAATTTAAACATGAAGTTTGTAATATGTTTAAGTCAGATACTTATTATGTGTGTAAGTAAGAAACTTTCCAAAACATTTTTACAACTTGTAACATTATAAACAGTAAGATAGTGAATTAATATTTAAACATAATTTTTTATTAAAAGTATTAACATTTGAATGTAAAAACAGTTGAACTTTAAATTAATCAGTATTAACATGCAATTTCTATCAGAATAATTGTTAACTTCAATATACATTGAATGTAGAGGAAGGCATACAGTAAAAACTCTCCTTAAAACGTACCTAATGAAAGTAAGTCCTTACTGACCACATAAACTAGCGATAAACATTAATGTAGGTAGTAATCTTAAGATAACAGACAATATTTACATTGTGACTTAAAAGGTGCTTGAGCTCTTAACATGAACTTTGTAATATGTTGAATTAAAGAACTTGAAAATATTGTTTTTAAACTTGTAACATTAGAAACATTAACATAGTGACATTTTAACATAATTTTTCATAATAATGCAAGGCAAGTATTTTGTGAGGCGAATCATCCATAAACAGTAGTTACATTAATTATGACTGAATTAAACAACAAATTGTTATGTATTTTTGAATGCTTTTAAAAAATGTTTGCATGGCTTTAATTTGTATCCTGCAAAGTTATAGTACTTCATAGTAGACAATGTTTTTAGTAAAAATACGTCCATCTTCTAATAAATCACCTTGACTTTCATTCTTTTCAATGTAAACTTTAATAGCCTGTGGATTTTTGCACCGTGACAACGCAACGTACAATTGACCATGTGCAAATGCTGGTTCTTCCTAGAAAATACCCACAGATTTGAAAGTTTGACCTTGTGATTTATTAATGGTCATGGCAAATGCCATAATAATGGGAAATTGTCTTCTTTGAAGTATAAAAGGGAGACTACTTTCACTTGGTGCTAAATCTATTCGGGGTATGAAAACTCTCTCTCCTTTATGGGTACCAGTTAAAATTTCAGCATCTATAAAATGGTCCTTTAATTGTTGAACAATTAATCTTGTGCCATTGCATAGGCCTTTTTTGGGATTCATATTTCGCAGTAACATGATAATTGCACCTTTCTTTAACTGCAAAATATGTGGTAGCATTCCAGAAGGAGTTAGAGAGTTTATGAATTCAGTTGAAAAGTTAGCCTGACTTTCATTGACATCAGCAAGTACAGAATCAGCACTGTGATAATTTCTTTGTGGTGCATTAATTTTTTTAAATATTTCATTATTGAGGATTATTGCATCTTTATTTTTACACGTCAGTATGACTTGGTTGGCAAGCTCGGAATATTTTTCGTTATTTATGCTCCCTTCAAATATAGCCGATATAATATCTTGTTGACAAATCATATGAGGTGGGATCTCTACAGTGCGTCAGATAAATGTAGTATTTTTTCTGTTCTGCCTTCTCCAATTTTAATAAGCCAATCATTGAAATCAGTTTGGCCTTCTGATCTCATATTTTGTTGCAGTTGAAGATGGGTAAAATGTTTCCATACTGTGCTTGACTTGATCCAGGTTTCGATAATATCAGTTCGATTTCCATGTACAACGACAGGTAATGTTTGTCTAAAATCGCCACCCAACAACATTACCTTTCCACCAAATGGAAAAATATTATCCATGACTTCACGAAGCAAACGGTCAATACATTGGAGGGCATAGCATGACATCATTGTGGCCTCCTCTATTATAATTAATTTACATTTCTTCAATTTCTTTGCTTGTAATGATGTCATGCGAATATCTGACACAGAATTTTCTAAAATAGGCACTGGCAGTTTAAATCCACTATGAACAGTTCTTCCACCTTCTAATAAAAGTGCAGCAATTCCAGTAGTGGCAAACGCCATTGCTATTTGACCTTGTGCTCGTACTGAACTCATTAATAAATTGTACAAATAGGTTTTTCCTGATCCGCCAGGTCCATCAAGATAGAAATAACGCTCTGTCACCATGTCATCATCTATTGCATTTTTAATGGCATGAACTGCTTGCAATTGTAGTGTATTTAAAGTTGCAAGTCTTTCTTCTGTTCTTTCTGCTTGTAGTTGAATGTCATAGTCTTCAAAGTTTATGTCATCTATAAGACCTGGATCAGGCAAATTAAAACTTGCACAACTTAATCCATGAGTTAAAAATACTTCTTGGATTTCCATTAACGCTTTTAAGTGTGCAATGGGTTCATTGTATCGTCGCATAAAGTCTTCAGCCATATTACTTTTAAAAGTCTCCAACAAAGCTAATGCATTTGGAGCATTTGAGAAGATACAAATAAAAGCAAATTGTTCTCTCGTCTGTCGTGGCATTTGACATTGTGCTGCTTCTTCTAAACATCTTTCCCACTCTGTATCATCAGTGAGTAAGTTTCTATGTCTTGCAGCTAAATGGAAGGATTCATATACAATGTCATTAACAGTTCTTAATTGTTCAAAACTTTGTGCTCCTGGAACATTTAAAATTAATATCCGTAAGCAAAAACGTTCAACATCTCTTGGACTGACTGTGTAAATTCTTGGAATTATTTTATTGCCTCTGCTTTTTCTTGGTCTCCATAATCCATTCACAAAAACATAGTGATATGGAATTTCAATATATAAGTATTGTGTTGCTTGAGCATTAGTGGAATTTAATGCAAACCATGCAGTTAGTGTAGTGTGACGATCACTTTGGGCCAATGCATTCATTTCATTTCCAGCATGGAAATAGACTAAATGTCGTTGTGGCAAATGTACTGCTAATCTATATACTGCATGTGATCTATCATGCATTTCAAATTTTAAAAGCCGCCACATAGCTTCTGGCGCACTGACATAGCGAGCATCTACATGAGATGCAAGTTCATCATGTACTAACTCACTACATTCAGGGTTGTCTGCACTTTTGACGACTACAGTAGCTGCATCATAGCCTTTGTAAATAAATTTGTAGACATATTTAATGGATTTGATGGAAGTGCAGGCTTCTACGTTGATGTGGGCGTTGTACTTCATGAGTAAATGTGGATTGTAGGGTACTACATATCTATTGTCCACTTTTTTTCCACAAATAATGGCCCTATCTCCTTCTCTTCTTTTATAAAGTGGATATCCATTACAATTTGCATATGTTTTGTCTCTATAATCTTTTGGAAAATCTTTGGAACATTTATTGATTTCCATACATGGTGATTGTGGATTAAGGTCTCCACAGGGTCCATGAATCATGCGATGAGTAACAATCTCATATAGTCTACCATATAGTTCTGGATCTGGTAGTTTTATCTTTCTCTTGAAGTATTATGAGAAGATGTGCATGTGGAAGGCCCCTTTTTTGAAATTCAATGGTATATACATAAGCAAGACATTTGCCAAATAACTGATTTATAGTGAAGTCACGTATTAATTCATTTAATTTGATCTTAAAAACTCTGGCTACTAAATCTGGTCGATCAGAATTCAGAAGCAGTTTGTCCAAGAAGTAGATTTTGTGTAATTTCTGGCCATTGTGGATTACATGTACATGTCAGCAATAAATCTGGGTTTCCAAATTTGGTGACAATAGCCATAGCATCATTGTATCTTTCTCTCATATTTCGAGGAGATCCTTGAAAGGAAGATGGTAAAATGATGGCTTTGCCAGCTGTCATGTCTCTGCTTGTAGCCACGTCAGCAACATAGTCCATGAGTCCAGAATATTGTTCTACACGTAGTTTATCTTGTTGATATTTTATAAAGTTTAAATTATTTGCCTCAACTTGCAAATATGAATCAATAATCCATTGTTGTGTTAGTTTTCCACCACATAAAATCGGATTAAATCCATGTCGAATGGCAATTTGAGCTACTTTAAATTCAAGCATAGAAACATTATTTCGGATTCTGGCTTTAGCATTTGGGTAACTGGGAAGGGTTCATTTTGGTTGCCAACCTGTTTCTCCATGTGGGAAAAAGATGGGATATGTCATTGGATCTAAATTTGGACTTAAGATATTCATATTAATAAATGGTTGCTCCTCATTTCTGGGATATATTCTAATGTCTCTTTGAAATGGTGGTTCTGCTTCATCATTTTGAAACACCATTGCAACCTCATTTGATGTTGGCAAGTTATAACAACGTTTATCAGTATGTCTGTCTCTTTTAAGCACCATATTAACCTTTGGCATGGGTAATTGATGTCTTTGTGCATGAAGTAGTTGTTCATTTTCTACTTCTGCCAATTTTTTGTAAGCTTTACTGTAGGGATTGTTGTCCATAATGTTATTTAGCTCTATGAAAACACTGGGTAAGCATTTTTTATTTTCTTCCATCTGCATATGTTGGTCAACAGCTTCCATTGTATCTAGGACATATAGTTGAGCAAATTTTCTTTGCTCTCCTTCCTCTGGATGTAAATGTGAAGTACGATGATAAATTTGGCCTTGGACTTTAAAACAGTAAGGACCATGTCCTGGTACATTAGCAGCTAATGTTGCCCCCATAGATGCAAAGGATATGGCACTATTGTAGGATCTTATGTTTGTCTTAAAATTGTTGTAGTTTGGAAAAGTAGGTTCAGTCATAATATTTTGTAAATAGATTGGAAATTCTTTCCTTTCTGGAAGTTTGAACTTGCCTTTTTGACAGCAACTAATAAATTGGCCATCTCTGGGTCTCTCCTATTTAAAATAATAATCCTCACAAAACTGACATTGAGTGGTCATGTCCCCACAACTCTGAACCTCTACTGCTAAAGACTTGAGTAAAGGACAATTTGCAAAGCATATAGGAGTTTGACTTTCATATTCATCAGGTGAAAAGTCATGGAATGTTTGAACAACAGGTTCTAAATGCTTAGTTTTTTTCGTGGCTTTTCTTGGTATATGTTGTCCTGGTTTTGTTGAAATGTCCTGTAAGGTTTCAGGAACAGGTTGTAAATGCTTTTTTTTTGTATTTGCTTTTTTTGGTCTGTCTTTAATTGTATCTTGTAAAATGTCATCTGATGTTTGAGGAACAGGTTGTAAATGCTTTATTTGCTTTGTAGTTTTTTTTGGCGTATCTTTCATTTTTGCAGCTGATAGTCTTTTGTTTGCAAGTCTTTTGCGTTCTTTTTCTCGTCGAATTTCTTTCTCCTCTGGTGTCTGCTGGGCGGCCCATCTCTCTTGTCTTGTCTTCTCTAGTTTGACGTCTTTTCTTCTTTTCTTGTTTGCTCTCGTTATCAGCCATGTTAATCTGTAAAGGCAAAAAAAGAAATGTAATTGGGTATATTGAAATTTGTAATTACTGTTAAAGATTATTGTGCACAATTGAGAAATAAAAGGTAAATCATTAATGTATCAGTTATATTTTGTTAAAAGTTATAATTCCTGGCCTCATTAAATAAGAATTTGGCCAATTGAATACTGCTGTAAATAAGCAGTTAACATCTTTTTTTAAAATAATTTTTTAGTTATTGAAAACCTTGTTTGTGTATAGATGTTTACCAATTAAAAACTTATTTGCAAAAAAAACCTTTAATGTGGTTATTGAGCCATGTATTGCATATTGTAAATTTAAATAGAATAAGGGACATAGTTCTTAATTTTTTAATTATTTTTCTGTCGACACGGATGCAGATGAAACATGTTTCTTTAGTTTTCTCCTTTTGTACTTATTATACTGTACCTTGGTTGAAGTGTGATTTCAATCAGAATGTTTGTTGGTCCTTTGTTGAAAATCTTTGTCCAATGGTCTGGTCTTCTGTTGGAAGTCCTCGTCCGATGGTGTGGTCCTCTGTTGAAAGTCGTGGTCCGATGGTGTGGTCCTCTGGCGATAGCCCTCGTCCGATGTTGTGGTCCTCTGGCGATAGTCCTCGTCCGATGTTGTGGTCCTTTGGTGAAAGTCCTCGTCCGATGGTCTGGTCCTGTGTTGAAAGTCCTCGTCCGATGGTCTGGTCCTGTGCTGAAAGTCCTCGTCCGATTGTCTTCACGCAGTATCTGTTGTAACATAAAATTGAAAATGTTGTTTGAGTAAAATATCTTTTAAATAAAGCAAAAATGTATTAATTTTGGTGTATTGTATCTGTTCTGGTTATTTTTTTCTATGTGTTTGTCTAACTTTATCTACAATCCTGATTTGTTTGCACGACTTTTGTTATCCTTATTTAAGCTTCTTAGTAAGGCTTCTAGGTTGTGATACATTAAAGAAGAATATTAATTTAGTTTGCTATGTGTTTGTGTGTTTTTTTGTACAATCCTGTTTTGTGCGCACCACTTGTGGTATACTTATTTAGGCTTCATTGTAATGGTTATAGGTTGTTAAACATTAAAGAAGAATGTTAATGTAGTTTCCTATGTGTTTGTGTGAGTTTTAGTACAATCCTGTTTTGTGCGTACCACTTTTGGTATACTTATTTAGGCTTCTTTGTAAGGCTTATAGGTTGTTAAACATTAACTAAGAATATGAATTTAGTTTGCTATGTGTTTGTGGGAGTTTTTGTACAATCCTGTTTTGTGCGCACCACTTGTGGTATACTTATTTAGCCTTTATTGGGATGGTTATAGTTTTTTAAACATGAAATAAGAATATTAATGTAGTTTGCTATGTGTTTGTGTGACTTTGTTACAATTCTGTTTTGTGCGCACCACTTGTGCTAAAGTTATTTAGTCTTCATTGTAATGGTTATAGGTTGTTAAACATTAAAGAAGAATTTTAATGTAGTTTCCTATGTGTTTGTGTGAGTTTTTGTACAATCCTTTTAGGTGCGCACCACTTTTGTTATTCTTATTTAGGCTTCTTTGTAAGGCTTATAGGTTGTTAAACATTAACTAAGAATATGAATTTAGTTTGCTATGTGTTTGTGTGAGTTTGTTACAATCCTGTTTTGTGTGTACCATATGTTGCATACTTTGGCCTTCATTCAATTACATTTTGGCCAATTCAATAGGGCTCTAAATGTGCTTATTTAGAGCCATATTCAATTGGCCAAAATAGCAATTGAATGAGGGCCTTTGGTTGCTGCATTTGTTATATTGCGGGGGCCTCATTCAATTGCGTTTTGGGCAATGGAATAGAGCTCAATATGACCACAGAGCATCTTTTTTTACAGAAGTTTTTAGTTAGTGAACTTGTATCCAAAAGCAAGGTCTTCAGTAACTAAAAAGTTCTTTAAAAAAATATGCTCTGTGCTTATATAGAGCCCTATTGAAATGGGCAAATCACATTTAAATGAGGCCCTCGGCCATTAAAGATATATAAGTCCTCATTCAATGGCAATTTTGCCAATTGAAGAGGGCTCTATATAAGCACATAACATATTTTTTGACCGAAGCTTTTAGTTAGTGAAGACCTTGATTTTGGATAGAAGTTCAGTAACTCAAAAGTTCTGTATAAAAAATATGTTATGTGCTTATATAGAGCCCTATTCAATTGGCCAACTCGCAATTGAATGAGGCTCATGGTTCGTTTCTTTTTTTATACTTAATACTTTACCTTGATTGAAGTGTCGAATGACAGAGGGTCCCCTCCTGCCAATCTTAATCCGCCGGTCTTCTTGTAGTGTCTGTTTGAAAAAGAAAGTGAAATGGTTAATTGTATATTTCTTATTTTTTATTTAGCAAAGCATGGCCTTTTCAGCATGTAATGTATTGTTCTATCTTACCTGTTCTTCTTTGTTGGTGTTCTTTAAAAGGGATTGTGCTTCACAATGCACGGTGCAAATTGTTGAGTGACGCTGTTGATGCAGAGTCTGTTTCAATATTAAAAGAAGTAGAAAGATTCAGCTTTAGTTGATCTATTGAATTGCAGTAAATTAATGTCCTTTAAATATACTTCTGTACTTATTTTCAATTAACATTATTTTTTTTTTCAATTAACACATATGTCACATACATGAAGCACATTTCCAGAGTTCAATGTAATTTTTTTGTGTGCGTGTGACATATCACTATACATGAATGATATTTTAATAGTTAAATGAACCTTATTTTTTGTTTTTGCCAACACACATAAATGTGTTTGTGACATGTAACTATAGATGATACACATATATGTGCGTGTCACATATCAGTATACATGACTCATATTTTAATATTACAATTTTTTTTTCTAATGTCATTTAAATGTAGTTGTTTAATTAGTTTGTTTTAAGATCATTTTGTTGCAGGGGCAATACACATAAATGCGTGTCACATGTCACTATACATGATACACATATATGTGCGTGTCACATGTCACTATACATAAACCTCTTTTTGATATTGAATTATGTTTTTTTTTTGTTTTGTTAAATGAACCTTATTTTTTTTGTGGGCCTACACACATAAATGTGTGTGTGACATGTGACTATACATGATAGACATAAATGTGCGTGTGACATGTCACTACATAAATCACATTTTCATAGTTCATTTTTTTTTTTTTGTCCTGTCTTGATAATAAAATGTAATATATTATAGCTTACCTCTCAGTTGTAATTTGCACAGTGTAAAGTAGGAAATTAGGAAAGAATTGTCTTCTCAAGTAAAAGCAGCAGTTATCTATGAAGTCATCCGTTCATCACCTGAGGAGAAATGTATTTTTTTGTGTAAAATTGGCAGTATTTATAAACTTGTAGAAAATTCTGGAAAGTTAGACCGTTAGAACGTAATACGCATGCGCTATTTGCGTTCCAGCTTACAATTTGCGTTCCATCCGCCATTTTGTGCGTATTAATGGTCAAAATGGTGTTTAATATGATTGTGATACGTTCCGCATAGTATGTGTTTCATTATTGCGAATAAGTGTAAGTATAGTTACGTCTGAAGCCTCGTTTTCTTTTTTTTTTATATTTTAATTTTTTTATTGTTTTTAGAAACAGACAACCAAAATAAAATACATACAGTAAAACAATACTTACATCTAAATCATACACAATCACCCACCTACAAACCCCCCACCCACCCCTTGGCAATATTCTTATTATTTACAGAAGGAGGCAATACCCGAAACCTATTATATAATTAAAGTAACTTCGCTAAAGGCAACAAATACAACAACAAAAAAAAAAAAATATCTATTAACAGAAAGGCCCAGGAAACAGTTCTTCGTCCCATCTTGCCCATTTCTTAACCACTGATAATCTTAACTTGGAATCAAAACTTAAATATTCCATTTCATACTGTTTATTCCTTTCCATAGTACTACAAATCTCATTCCATTTAGGCAATTCCCCACTTCTCCATCTCCGTACAATCCACCATTTAATTGCCATGAGAACCTGCACCACTATCCCAATTGTTTCACTAGACCATTCCCTTGGAAAGATATGTAATAGAAAAGCTTCTGGGTTTAAGGTAACTTCCTTACATCCCATACCCACCAACTTGGTGACACACCTTTCCCAAAGCCCTTTGATCTTAACACATTTCCACCACATGTGGCTTTGGATGCCTATTTCCGAGCACCCTCTCCAACACAGCTCACTATATTTGCTTGGATCTATTTTAGACAGAAGCTCTGGAACTATGTACCATTTTTGTGTAATTTTAAAGTGGATTTCTCTGTAAGTTGTACAAATCAAGTTATCTTTTGTTAGCCGATACGCTTTTCCCCAGTCCTCCAAATTTTTCTTAATTCTAAAATCAGTTTCCCAGCTTTCCATGGCTACAGATTTTCCAGAACTTCTGTACTCGTCTAAAATTTTTAAGCATTTCGACACTGAACTCTTATTACTTGTTCTTAAGGACAGGAATTTTTCGAGAGGTGTCAAATCCCTGACTGATCTTACATCAAAACCTTCTTTTGTTAATATCTTCTTAAGGGTCAGAAATTGCAGCCACATTGATATTGGGACCTCTTTCACTCTCCTCAGTTCCTCAAATTTAATAAAGCCCTCATTTCTGATTAAATCCTTAATTTTGTCAATACCCCATTTCCCCCACTCTACCTTATCCATTTCGGGGTGAATATCATAAATTACTTCCAGTGGTGTTAATGGAGATGGAAAAGGGAGCAACTTCAATTTTGAGTTCATTTTGAGCCAACTAGCCCAACATTGTTTCCCTATTCTGAACTCTATCTGAGTCTTAAAGTTGGACGATTTCTTATACCATAGAGCTTGCTGCAGAACTATTTTGGGGCTTAATGCTTCTTCTAACTGGACAAACTTGGGTCCTTCCACCCCTTCTGTCCATCTCAGAAAGTGGTACAATTTTATAGCCTCTGCATACTTCCAGAGGTTGATTGCCCCTAATCCACCTTTTATATACTTTTTATTTACTTGGGGCCTCATTCTATTAGCGGCCACAGCCGTTGCGGGGCCGCAAGGACCGTCCGCAAGCTATTCGGCTATTCTATTCCCTTACGGCCGGGGGCTCCGGCAGGCTTAAGGCCGGCGCCTTGCTATCTCTTGTGGCCGCTCGCGCCGGAGGAAAGCCTTTGATCTAAAACGGCCGCAAGAGTTTCGGCCGTAAGAAATTCCTATTTGCAATTCAATTGCTCCGGGAACCCTCTCTGCAAGGCTAAAAATGAGCCGCTGCTTACTTGCAGGAAAGAGGTCCCGCTAGCACCAATTAAGCACATAAAATAGCTCAAATAAAGCCATCCTGCACTTTGAGAAGACTATAAAGGGATTTTAGGTGTTAGAAAAAATAGCACATAATTATCCTATACTCAAATCCGTAAAATATTTTAATTTTAATATCCGTAAAATATCCATGTAAAAAGTCTAGAGTGCTTGGAGCACCTCAGAACCGCCCACACCGCAGCCGGAAAATAAACAGTTAATTTGAACTCGGGTTTGGGCTGATGTGCAAGCTTGAGAGTGGGTTACTTTTAATCCTCATGTCCCCCAATATAACCCCTAGCATTTACAGAGCTGTACAGTGCAGGCTTGAATTTATTTTTGCGTTTTTATATTTCAGAGCTTACGGCCGGTTCCAAGATATGCGGCCGGCCGTAAGATGAGATCCTTGCGGGGCCGTATAATAGAATCGCGAGTTAACAGAACCCCCGCAAGGAATCGCAGCCTTACGGCCGATTTACGGCCGCTAATAGAATGAGGCCCTTGGTCTTTACTGACTCTAACCCTTTTTCCTTTATATATAAAATGATCTACCACTTTCTGAAATTTAGTAATACTTCATCTGGATATAAATAGAGGAATTGCTCTTAAAACATAAGTACGTTTTGGTAAAATGAACATCTTAACACATACGATTCTGCCTGACCAGGTTAGGTTTAGCCTCTCCCATGACTTGAGTAGTTTGCACACTGAAACAAAAGTTATTTCCAAGTTATTCTTTAACATGGAAGCAACACACAGAGTCAACTCTATTCCCAAATGTTCTATTTTATTCTGCTCCCATCTAAATGGGAATTTCTCTCGTAATAAGGTTTTAGTTTCTAAAAGCCTCGTTTTCGTTTGGTTCGTCGGCCATTTTTTCTCTCGCTTAGCGATTGTATTAGTGTCTAAAGTGTTTTATTTTTATTAAAATAAAGGTGTAACTTGTTTTTTTGAGGTGCTGGTTGGTTCCTCTTGCTGTAGGTAAGCTTTTTATGTGTGTGTTGTGTGTATTTAGTGTGTTTTAAATGTTTGTATGTCGGCGTGTTGCGTCCGATGTTTGCGAGGTCATAATATCTGTTAACGTGTGTCGTATGGTGTTTGCGTGTGTAGCCTCGTTTTAGTTTTTTTCGGCGGCCATTTTTTTCTCGCGTAGCCAATTTTTTAGTGTGTAAACTCTTTTATTTCGAGTGAAATGAAGGTGTAAGTTGCATTTTTGAGGTCCTGGGTGCTCCCTCTTGGTGTAGGTAAGTTTTTTATGTATGTGCTGTGTGTATGTATTGTGTTTTTAATTTTGTAATGTTCGCGAGTTGCATCCGAATGTTGCGAGGCCGTAATGTGTGTGAACGTGTGTCGTATGTTGTTTGCGAGTGTCGTAATGTGTGTGTCGTGCTCTTTGGGTTGCGACATGAAGCTTTGCGAGGTTCTCAGGTGCTGGAATGGAGCGCCTTTGGCGCTCCATGCCAGCAACTGAGACCTGAGACCCTCGGCCAGTGCCCTTGCTTTGCGAGGGCCTTGGCTCGCTGCTCGAGCCGCGGCCCTCGCTACGTGAGGCCCGCGGGATCGCTACGCGAGCCCGCAGCGTTAGCAACAACTCGTACGCTCACAACTATATATGTGATGCCATTTGGTCTTTGTAATGCCCCTGCAACTTTCCAGCAATGAGATCTCCTGGATCAGTTTGTTGTGGCATATTTGGATGATATAATCTTGAAAACCACAGAAAACAGGTCTGTATAGTTCTGGAGCGCCTTCGTACCCACCACCTATACATTAAACTGAAAAAATGTGAGTTTGAACAAACAGAAATTCAATTCCTGGGGTATGTAATAACTCCTAAAGGTTTAAGTATGAAAGCAAGTAAAATTAAAGCTGTGCTGGACTGGCCCATCCCCAAGAATGAAAAAGATATTCAGAGATTTGTGGGGTTTGCCAATTTTTACAGGTGTTTCATTAAGAATTTCTCTGCCGTTATTACACCGATCACTGAACTTACACGTAAAGGGACTCCTTTTCAGTGGTCCGATAAGGCTGATACCGCATTCTCCCGATTAAAGACTCTGTTTACATATGCCCCCGTCCTGGTACATCCTCAGCCGGAATTACCATTTATTGTGGAAGTTGATGCTTCCGATCCAGCTGTTGGTGCTATACTATCTCAAAGGACTGGACATAAGATGCTGTTACATCCGTGTGCCTTCTATTCTCGCCAGATGGTGCCAGCATAAAGAAACTATGACATAGGGAATAAAGAACTATTGGCTATAAAATCTGCCTTCACCGAATGGAGACATCTCTTGGAGGGAGCTACCCATCCAATTACTGTCCTCACAGATCACAAAAATCTGGAATGTATTCGATCAGCTAAGAGACTGTCAGCCAGACAAGCACGCTGGTCCCTATTCTTCTCGAGGTTTAATTTTTTGGTTAAATACCGTCCTGGCTCCAAGAATGGTAAGGCGGATGCCCTGTCTAGAATAGCTGACCCCCTCCATACTACCGTAACCAACACCACCATCTTGCCGGAGGATATATTTATTGGAGTTACATTTCCTTCTGATCTGATGTCTCGCATTAAAAAAGGGCTACGCTGAAGATCCAGTTCTTCATGGTCCTCCTTGTGATCTCCATATGACGATGCTTAATGGGTTTTGGATTTTTCAACAACGTCTGTTTGCTCCGGAGTCAGTGCGATTGGACCTTTTACATCTCTACCATGAATCAAAACCAACAGGTCATCCAAGAATCCAAAAGACACAAGAGTTACTTGCCCGATCCTATTGGTGGCCGAAGTATTATGAGGATGTTAAGAAGTATGTGTCCTCTTGTGATGTATGTGCCAGACATAAGACTCCTCGCTCATCCCCTGTTGGCTTATTGTGGAACTACCTCCCTCTAAGGAACACACTACCATTCTTGTTGTTGTGGACAGGTTAAATAAGATGGGTCATTTCATACCAGCTCGTTGTCTCCCTTCAGCTAAACAGACGGCTGACCTGGTTATTCGGGAAATATTTTGCTTGCATGGAGTGCCTGATGAAGTAGTTTCTGACAGGGGAGTGCAGTTTACATCTAGTTTTTGGAAACATTTTTGTTCTAATCTAGGTATTAATGTAAATCTGTTGTCAGCTTTTCATCCACAAAGTAATGGACAGACTGAGCAAACCAACCAGACTTTAGAGCAATATTTGCGGTGCTATATTAGTTACCTGCAGGATGACTGGATGGATTTTCTACCCACGGCGGAGTTTGCCTATAACAATGCCCAACACTGCTCCCCTTCTTTGAGCCCATTTTTTGCCAACTATGGTTACCATCCAACCTTTCTAATGAGTCTCCCAATTAGTACTTCCGTTCCTGCAGTCACTGATCAGCTAACCACCTTACGAGATTCCCAAGACCTGTTGAAGAAGACTCTTTCGGAGGCTCAGGAATGTTACAAGAGAGCTGCTGATAGAACGGAGAATGGAGGCCCCAGTTTATCATGTTGGGGACAAGGTTTGGCTGTCAACAAGGAATCTTAAGCTTAGGGTTCCTTCTCATAAATTGGGTCAGAGGTTCATGGGACCTTTTGAGATCATCGCTCAGATCAATGCTGTCACTTTTCGTTTGCAACTTCCAGATTCCATGAGAATACATCCGGTGTTTCACATTGCACTGCTGAAACCTTTCCATGACAACACTTTCCCTGGCCAAGCCCTGCCTGCCCCACCTCCAGTCCTCGGGGATGGTGAGGATGAATACGAGGTGGAGAAAATTCTGGACTCCAGGATCTTCTGCAACAAGCTTCAGTATCTGGTTCGTTGGAAAGGCTATGGTGAGGAGGATAGTTTGTGGGAACCAGTGGACAATATTCACGCTTCTGATCTTCTTCGGTCTTTTCATGTGCAGTACCCTGTTAAACCGGGTAATAGGGAATCCAGAGGCTGCACCTATATAGGCGGGGGTAATGTGAGGAATTGACTCTGCTGGGTTTTGAACCCTGATCCCCAGGCTGCTGAACCTCTTCCCTACCACTGCGCCAGTCTGCCTTTGTGAATTTCCTTGAGACCTGATAAACCTTGACTCTGCTAGCAATAGTATCAGTGACTAGTCTCTTCAGCTGTGTCTGGTAAGGTGTCTGGTCCTTGGCCTATATAAGGCACTTCCTGTCTAAGTACCTTGCCAGATTATTGTGGTTCCTGTTCCCTTCAATAAAGCTTGTCCCTGTTTCACCTACAAGTTGCTGAATTGGATCATTGCTGACCTAGGCTGCTGGTCTCCAAAACCTTGTGATTCCTATATCATTACAGTTCCATTGTTTGCCAGATTAAGTTAATCCCATCTGATATTTGCTAGAGACAGCAGGTTGTGGATTGAAGGCTAATGCTATTGATCTCTTGAAAGTACTGTTTATCTCTGGTAATTGTATGCCACACCCTCGCATTGTTGTACTGTGTACACCCCCTCTGTGTCTAACTGTTATAAATACTGCTGTGATTTTCAAAAATAAATCAGTTCACTTGGAGATACATAGAAATTGTGTATCTCCGATTATGTTCCTGGTGGCTGCGATACTGAATGTATCTCCACCCTACAAGTAACCTGTCCTGGTCACTACCACAGCAAGGTTACTGGAACTCCTGGAAGTGCTGATTCCTGATGGAGAGACTCTGACTGATACAGAAGCCAGATATCGGGTGCTGATGACGAAATTTCAAAGAACCAAACAGTCCTTGTGGGCAGTTAACCT
Organism: Discoglossus pictus; assembly: GCA_027410445.1. NCBI lineage: Eukaryota > Metazoa > Chordata > Amphibia > Anura > Alytidae > Discoglossus > Discoglossus pictus. The sequence continues at coordinate 471,518,438 of CM050163.1, read as the reverse complement.
GTAATCTATAGCAGGTGGCCCTGGGCTTGTATAGCCCCTACCTTTGGATCGTCACAGGGCGAAAACATGAAACCATAAATCATGCACTCCTAGCATTTCAGAACGGGAACATGATCAATTAAGCAAAGCCATAACTAAACATTTAGAAACAGCCGATAGAAAATGAGACCATCATCATTAGGTCAGTAAAACATGGAGATAACATGTCAATCAATTTGTGTTTGGGTGTCAGATATGCGATCGGACTTGCAAAATAATAAAAATGAATGCCAATACTGTTTTAGTCCATGTGGGTGGCCTGATATGTACTAACTCATTGATTCCCGAGATTGATATTACCCCGAAATGACACATAAAAAAATAATTTATTATTGCCGATTTCCGACCTTGAGACTTGTGCAATGAATTGTAATGTCTTTCATCGCTTTCCCTGTCATTTACAGTTTAGTATTGATTTTTCATTTGCATTTACAGTGCTACGGACAGAGTTAAACCCCATTTCGAGTCCTATCTGTTATTCGTAGGATTTTCTCCTCCAATTGCTATTTACTGGTGTGAAAACATTTGCGCACTTGGGTTAATTATAGTAAATTGAATAGCGATTAGTAATTTTAGGGATTGTAACTCTGGCGGATGTGTAACATCAAAGGCTTCGATGGGCTGTAACTTCCAGTTTTAACAACCGCAACGATTTCAAGGCCGTAACTCGTTTGTAGCCTGCAAAAATAATAACTTACAGCCTCCATTACGGGCTACAATAAGTTACAAATGCTCCATTGAATTAGGCTCATGGTGTCTGCTTCTCTACCCCGACCAATGAATGGATGGCCCCTAGTAAGGGCCAGTGCCTTGCTGTTCTTGCCCTCCTACATGTAGCCATTAATATAGTACTCTATTTTTTTTTTTTTTTCAGCAGTAGTGGCTACTGGCCTAGGGCAGCACATTTTCAGAGGGTGATTCATTGTTTGAAGTTGCCAGCATAGTGCAATCGAACAGTGTGTGCATATACACGGATATGTCTACATGCAGAGACGTTTCTGTCTATAAATATACTTGATACTTGAGTGTAGTAATTTTATTATATAGACATAGAAAAATACATTTTCACATAGGACATAATAAAACAATAAATTGATGTGGTCATCTAAAATGCAGAAGAGCTAACCAACATACTGAATATGCTACTGAGATAACTACCAAAATCCCACGCCACAACTCTTAAAAGAGAACTTCACAGATCAGACTATTATTCAGTCCAATTGTTTGTTTTGCATTTAATTTATAAATACATTCTCAGCCTTATTAAATTGCGATTCAGTAAGTTTAAAAGGGCTTTATTTAAGCACACAGCATATTTTTTACAGAAGTTTTTAGCCACTGAAGACCTTGCTTTTGGATAGAAGTTCACTAACTAAAAACTTCTGTAAAAATAATATGCTGTATGCTTAAATAAAGCCCTTTTAAATTTACTGAATCACAATTTAATAAGGCTGTCTGTTAGTACATTCCCCAGGTCTTCTAAGCCATGTTTGATTTCCTGTACGATTGTAACAATAGCTGTGGCTGAAAGTTCCTATTCTCACAGTTTATATCCCATTGCTCTTCTAATTGCTGAGAGAGATTACGCCACTGTTGCAGAAATTGTATGTGAAGTTAAACCAATTGATAATTCTTAGTCCAGTGGATATAAAAAGTCTACACACCCCTGGTTTCTGTGCTGTAAAAAAATGAGACAAGGATAAATCATTTCAGAACTTTTTCCACCTTTAATGTGACCTATAAACTGTACAACTAAATTGAAAAACAAACTGAAATCTTTTAGGTGGAGGGAAGAAAAAGAAAAAAGAAAAATAACGTGGTTGCATAAGTCTGCACACCCTCTTATAACTGGCGATGTAGCTATGTTCAGAATTAAGCAATTACATTCCAAATCATGTTAAATATGAGTCAGAATACACCTGCCGTCATTTAAAGTGCCTCTGATTAAACCCAAATGAAGTTCAGTTGCTCTAGTTGGTTTTTCCTGAAATTTTCTTAGTCGTATCCCACAGCAAAAGCCATGGTCCACAGAGAGCTTCTCATTGTTAAAAGGTATCAGTCAGGAGAATGGTACAAAATAATTTCCAAGGCATTAGATATACCATGGAACACAGTGAAGACAGTCATCATCAAGTGGAGAAAATATGGCACAACAGTGACATTACCAAGAACTGGAGCTCCCTCCAAAATTGATGAAAAGACAAGAAGAAAACTGGTCTGGGGGCTACCAAGAGGCCTACAGCAACATTAAAGGAGCTGCAGGAATATCTGGCAAGTACTGGCTGTGTGGTACATGTGACAACAATCTCCCGTATTCTTCATATGTCTGGGCTATGGGGTAGAGTGGCAAGATGAAAGCCTTTTCTTACGAAGAAAAACATCCAAGCCAGGCTACATTTAGCAAAAACACATCTGAAGTCTCCCAAAAGCATGTGGGAAAAAGGTGTTATGGTTTGATGAAACCAAGGTTGAACTTTTTTGCCATAATTCCAAAAGATATGTTTGGCGCAAAAACAACACTGCACATCACCAAAAGAACACCATACCCACAGTGAAGCATGGTGGTGGAGGCAGCATCATGTTTTGTAGCTGTTTTTCTTCAGCTGGAACTGGGGCCTTAGTTAAGATAGAGGGAATTATGAACAGTTCCAAATACCAGTCAATATTGGCACAAAACCTTCAGGCTTCTGCTAGAAAGGTGAACATGAAGAGGAACTTCATCTTTCGGCATGACAACGACCCAAAGCATACATCCAAATCAACAAAGGAATGGCTTCACCAGAAGAAGATTAACGTTTTGGAATGGCCCAGCCAGAGCCCAAACCTGAATTCTATTGAAAATCTGTGGGGTGATCTGAAGAGGGCTGTGTAGAGGAGATGCCCTTGCAATCTGACAGATTTGGAGTGTTTTTGCAAAGAAGAGTGGGCAAATCTTGCCAAGTCAAAATGTGCCATGCTAACTCATACCCAGAGTGCTGTAATAAATTCAAAAGGTGCTTCAACAAAGTATTAGTTTAAGGGTGTGCATACTTATGCAACCATATTATTTTATTTTTATATTTTTTCTTCCCTCTACCTAAAATATTTCAGTTTGTTTTTCAATTGAGTTGTACAGTTTATAGGTCACATTAAAGGTGGAAAAAGTTCTGAAATGATTTATCTTTGTCTAATTTTTTTACAGCACAGAAACCTGACATTTTAACAGGTGTGTGTAGACTGTTTATATCCACTGTACAAATTAAATGTTATATGCACTCCGTTACATATATATATACATATATATATATATATATATATATATATATATATATACATTTTATAGTTTCTTCTTATCATTATTTTTAACGTTACAACATATTCTGAAATTGTTTAAGTACAAGGTAAAACAAAATGGACACATTGCAAAAATGGAGAGCACCTTACAAGATTGAAAACTCGCAAACGTACAATCTAATTTTTGCCGCATTTATCTGCGCTTATTCTTACTCATTATAATAATCATAATGTTCTCTTTTTCTATTGGTTCCTAGAGCAGTGTCTCATCCCTAATTTAAGTGAAATGCCTGGTTTGGTCAACACATACTTCCTACACTGAAATCTTTTCTGGATAAGAAACGATTTACGGATGTCGGCTGAGTGCCGTAATAGTGCAAGTGAAATTCTTTGAATAGATGTGTAGGGAAAAAGCTCCTGCAGTCGATTTTATGGTACACTGCAAATTACCCTGCTAAAATAGATTAGGGCTCAAGTTTTTTAGTGTAGCAGAGTGCACTGCCATTTGCAGTAAACTTGTGTTTTATGGTCCATTCAGAACAGTCCCCTTTTACTCAAGGCAGAATCTCCAACATGGGCTACATGTACTATATAAGACTACTGAGATATTTTAGTCATAAACTTCACTTGAAAATAGTTGGACCTACTAATCATTTTGATCATTCATATAAATAAATTGACTATTTCACTAGATCAATGCACTAGATCAATGTGTTTAACAGAATAGTGCCGTAAACTAGGAACGTGAATTAGAGAAACACTTAAAATTCAAAATGAAAGTTGGAATATAAGTTATAAAATGCTTATATTTTCACTAAATGGAAGGATTAAGATGTAGGTAGTTGAATAGTTACAATGAGCATGATAGGCTAACTTGAATGTGGTTAAAATACATAAAGTAGAATGGATTAGTAAACAGAAGATACAATGGATAGAATCCATATTACAGATTGCGGGCCCTATTCTATTGCCCAATTTGTAATTTTATACACACTTAAAATCACTCTTAATATTGCCACAAATTCGGAAAATATTACTTATTGGCACTGATGAGTTAAGTCAATAGAATGCATATAAACATTTATAAAAAATATAGGAATTAAATTAACGAATAGTAGTGACATTTCAAGTATACGTATACAGTGTTATCACATTCGATCACATTCAATCATGAACATATTGTACAGCTGTTTCTCATTTCAAAGACAACCAGATATGACAGGTAAGAATAAAACTCAGTCCAATTGGCTTTGCAGCTTTTACCCTTAATGCAATCAGAGTTGTCAATTCCAGGAAATGACTTCATATGAATGACTGCAAAAACAGTGAGGAAGAATAATGCAGTTCCCACAGGAAGAAAACAGTTCCAGGGCATATAATTTATAATCTTCCTCCACTTTTATGCATAGGCTTGAAAAGCCTAGTCCCACTTGATTGCCTGCTGTACCTTACACTTGCCTCCCTAGGCCTTTAGTTTGTTGATATATTCATAAATATTCACTGTGAGTTAGGTCATGAAATGTATACCAAAACATTGGTACTAATTAAACAAGGTAACATTAGCAATGGCTTAATAAAGCTAACTTTAACATGATTACTGTGAAAGTATTGCATTTTTATATTAGACATATATGTCACAGGTCCCAGTGCTAAATGCTTATTCCTTGAATTAGACATCGCTGTCAAAGCAACACTGCAGTTCATGAAAAAACAAAAAAAACACACATGTATTAAGTATTTACTAAACTAACCATATTAGCAGATGTGTAAGCCATGGGCATCATAAATATTTTTTTTGAAAAATCTACATTTAAAAAAAAATCAATTTATGAGGACAGGAATCCATTTTGTGTTTGTTACATCATGAGGGTGTGTGTTTTCGCTGTCAGTGAAAAGAGGGTGGGGTTGGAGGGAACTGCCCCTCTCACTGACCCAGAAGCAGGCCACTGAGCTGAGGCAGGTAGAAAGATGGAAAAAGACATTAGGTATGATTGAGAGAGGGGATTGAAATGAGAAGAGAGGCAGTTTATTTCTTATGTTTATATAAACCCTTGAAGGCTTTGACTTTGAGATAGATTCATTTGGTTCTTCTTCACAATGTCAAATAACATTTATATTTATAGTATTCTCTTTTGAAGAACTTGACATCATTAATTCCAATATTTTTGGGGATGTACAAAATAAACAAATATACCCTTTAATTGTTACCTTTTGTACTCAGTGTTGTTTCATGATGGCACACATTTTGCCCTTTTTGATAGAGGAGAATCAGTAGTGTATGAAAACATTTATTTGCATGAAACAATACCAAAATAAGCATTATTAAACTGACCCTAAAGTTTGCTAAATATCTGGTCCCTTCCAATCAACCATCACACCCTGCAACCCTCCCTCTGTAGCTGGTGGGTTTAAGGTCATACCTGTTACACAGCTCATTTCCTTTAATCTAGTAATGCCTTCACTTAGGGAGGTCCAAGAGGACGTGTCAATTAGATCAATGGGGGAGTCTACACACTATGCAATGGAATCCCAATGGAAGTTCACAGGTATCCCAAGCATGTTTCATGCAAAGGCGTATCCTGGCATCTCTCACTACACTCCCCCATCCTTTTGCCACCCCGTTGGTTAACATAATACCATCCCGTCCTCGATCCCAGGCTCTCAATGCTAACTGTCCCTCTCTGGCTTGCTGTGAATATTTAGTACCAATTGCTACAATCTGCTTTCTTCAGTCGGGCTTGATAAGGCTGTTGTGGCCAAACCTACGCAGCAGACCTTTCAGGTTCTTTTATTTCCCTTCAACAAGGCAGCAGATGTCTCTAAATTGCCCTTACTCAGATGCAGCATATAAAAAATATGAACTCAGGCTCAGCATTATAAAAATCAATCAGTAACTGCTTTTATTGCTGTTGAAATACATAGCAGGTTCAATAGATGTATATTTAAACTTGATCTGATAACATTCTGTAACAGTTAGTGTGTCTTCTGAATTTTGTATTGCAAGGCTTCATAACATTTTAACATCCACTTCAGTAGTATCTTCTCTAGGAATGCTGACACATTCATATATCTTCTATATATGTTATCTCCCTTTTTTTAGGAGCATACACACAGTTAATTAATTGTACAGGACCAGGGCAGCTATTCTCTTCTCTAAAGATCTTAATAAATATACTGTATATATATATATATATATATATATATATATATATATGTATATATATATATATATATATATATTCTACTAGATATCTTGTTCCATATACATGTTCATCTTCTCAGAGTCACTGATAACTATTATCTCAATTTTCTCCTGTCAGAAGCATCACAAACTGCATTCAAAACTGTCTTTACCTCAGAGACACACATGACATAACTGACTCTCAGCTGTCAGTTACAGATTGCATCACTATATTCTAACATGCAGCATAAAGATTCTAACATCATAAGTCAAGCACACATAAAGAAGCAACATAACATACAGTAATTAACATAAATAGGATAATCAACTTCACATAACATATTAAATAGCTATAAAACATACTTTAAAACTTCTGAGCCCGGCCCCACAACCCAATATTCCCAGGAGGCAGTCCAGATAGGAGTCATTATGGCCAGTCTAAAAAATTCTATTCATCCTGGGCGGATCATATAAGTCCAGGGGGTTCATGATACCAATGTCAGTCAACTCCCCTGCATCCCAAGACCTGACCAGCTCTGATAACTGTGGTTCTGCTACTGCCCCCACCCCTATCTCTGTCATAAATCCCTCCTCTGTCTCTGCATCACTATGGGTCGGGCGGCTCTTAGGTCATCATCCACCTGTTCATCAGTTCCTCACCATTAAGCTAACTCAATAGTCCCACTGTTCTGTTGCTATGAGAGCACACACCTTCGTAGCTTAGCTGATATCTCACGATTCACTGCTTTTACGACATACTGCTCAAACCGTGCGGTAACATTTTCTTTGTTTTTCCATTTCTTTCATACACATTCTATATACAAACAGCTGCTCTTGTGCTGTTTGCAACTCTGTTGCCTCTATTCAACTGCAAGCCCGCAGTTGCCTTCATACCGGCCAGAAGTCTGCTTGAAATTTGCAGCAGTTACAGAGCGATTCAATTGAACAAGCCTGCATCTACCTGGCCGATAGCCTAAACCGTAAACCATGCACCCGTAAGTAGCAATGCAGAGCATGATCATGATCAATTAATCAAGGCTGTAACTACCGTTTTAGAAACAGCCAATAGTAATTGAGACCGTCATCATGACATCGGTAAAACCTGGAGGTTAAACTTCAATCAATTAGCGTTTATAAGTTCCATATGTGATTGTACTCGCAATCCGGCAATGTACAAAATAATAAAAATGAATGACGATACTGTTCTAGTCCATGTGGATGGCCTGATATGTATTAACTAGTTGATTCCTGAGAATTACATAACACAGAAATGAAACATAAAAATAATAAAAAAAATGTTGGCAGATTTGCGAGCTTGGGACTGTTTTGCAATTAATTCCAATGTCTTTCATCACTTTCCCCTTCTTTTAAAGTGCAGTATTGATTTTTTATTTGCATTTACAGTGCTACGATCAGGTGTTTAACCCCCTTAAAAGTCCTATCTGGTACCCATAGGATTTTCTTCTACATTTACCATTTGTGAAAACAATTGTGGTCTTGAGGAACTGTAGCAATTGAAAAGCAATTTGTGTTTGTAACATTTACAGGCTTGAAAGATTAAAGGCTTAGATGGGTTGGAGTTACGATTTTGACAACCGCAGGGATTTTCAACCTGTAACCCGCAACTCGTTTGCAGGTAGCTAAAAGACGTCAATTGAATAGCAAATTATTTTACGGGCTACATTACGGTCTCCAGTAACTAGAATTTGCTCAATTGAATGGAGGCCTATGCATAGACTCTGGATAGACTCTGACAGTTTCTGTAACGCCTGAAATAGAACCTAGCCCACAATAATTTCACCATGCCTCTCTGCTTTTGGGAGAAAGGTTCAGGGCCTGCAGAGATGTTTTAAGGTTGCAGGAGTCATTTCAGTGCTGTCCCCATAGTTATAACAAATCATTAATAGGAAGTTCTAGACATGATTCATGAACATTTTTGTTAAATAAACAAGCATTTGGTTACCAGGAAAGAGTGTCTACAGCCAGACAAGTCACTCTCTTTATTAATATGCCAAGCTAGAGAAATGTACCTTTCAAAGTCGCATTGGGTGTTTTTATAAAGAGTGTTGAGTCTTGTCTAGAGAATAGTTAGGTAAGGTCTAATAAGAAAAACCCTTTACTAAACTTTTACTGTGCATTTAAACAATTAATTAAAATTTGTAATCATGTCCCAGGCAGTATGAGCTCTTATTCTCTCCATCCCCTGTATGAAGTATTGGCTTTGAAATGGGAGCCACCTACAGATAAAAGTTCTCTGAACAGGCATACCATATTTGCAGTATGATAGTTGGGTTGACTAGAAAGTGTATGTATGTGCATTGCTAGTAGTTCATCTCACACTGCTGCCTTCTACTAATGTGTCTCTGAAGGTTTTCAATTTGGTGCTTCACCCTGGGCGGGTCCCAAGACAGAGACAATACATCTTTCAGAGGGTCGAGAGATCTTGAACTTATAGAGTCTGGGACATGGTTTAAAAATTGTATTCATTGTTTAAAAACACAGTAAAGGTTTAATAAAGTTTTCTTATCAAGCCCTACCTAACTATTCTTTAGACAGACATTTATAAGACCACTAACTTGGTTCTTTATCACTATGAATTTCATGGGATTCATCATATCTCTTGCAGGGATCACTATGAACCCTAAAAAAAAGTGTATACTATCCTAAAATGGGCCAGACCCACTTCCAAGAAAGAAGTTCCAAGCTTTATCAGTTTGGCAAACTTATCATGCAACTTATAACACTGCTTAATAAAGAACATTTTGTCTGGACTGAACTAGCCCCGAATGCATTTACCTTAGACATTGATTCTGTTAGAGAAAAACATTTTACTCCAGAACTCAGTCATGAGATACTGTTAAAGAAAAATATTTTAATTGCCCACATCTTGCTTTGTGCTTAATAGTTTTAATTAATGTTTAAAAGTCACAGTAGACAAAATGTGTTTTTTTGTGTGCTCATGGATTTCTGTCCTGCATATACGAGTTTGCTGTGTCATTTGGTGACGTCAACCACCCGGCCATCCAGATTCTGCAGATACAAGATAAGGAAGCCCAGAGTTGGGAAAACATGCAGGAGACTTCCATTGGTTAAACTACGTCACTGGAACATCTTCAAGAAACGATATAAACCCTGTTTTATCTGATTGTAGTGCGCTCCAGTTGAATTACACTCTGTTTTTGTAATTCTACTTCATTGTACAGTAAAAATTATCTTTTAATTTAGACCAGTTGTTTCACTTTGTCTTATTTCCATAACAATACAAAAAAACAGAGGCCTCTGATTATTTTCTTATTATCAGATTTATTTGTACAAACGTGGGTCAGCAACAGAAAAATATCTAAAATGTCTGCTACTGACTGACTGTCTGACCCAAAAGTATACAAAACACAGCTTATATAGTAATTACATACAGAGAATGATATATCGCAATATTACCCTTCTAGAAAATTAGTATATCCCATCCATAACCCATTGCTAGGCCAATAAACGATTATTGATATTAGTAGACCAATAAAATAGGATGCATGCAGCTAGCATGTGTCAGTCATGCCTGGTAAATTACATAATCTCTGCAACAAACCCCCCTACTCGTTATCTCTGCGCATAGGTCAAATGTTGATCTTGGCTTTGGTCTTGTGGACTACTGAAATACATATTGTTTTGGCTAATTAATTGTTGACTGTCTCCTGAGAACAATTTGTTATGGGAAGAAGGACTTGTTTACACTTATAGAAGAAAAAACAATGAATTTAACTAAAAACTGAATTAATTGTTTCATACCTCACGGCCTGTAATGAAGAAAAAAAATACTGGTTCAGAGCTAAAATTCACAAGTGCTACAAAAAGTTATAAATGCTATATATACATATATATATATATATATATATATATATATATATATATATATATACACTAAAAATGTAACGATATTTGTATTTCTCCACAACAATTCACCACCACCCCAATCCTGCTCCATCCAGATCCATAATAACTTTATATTCTTGTGGATACTTCCGAAAATAAACTATTGGTGCTGTATTGTTTCAAATAAAAAATAAAAAACTACTTTATCCAGTGTGTTTTTACTCCAATAAAGTAATCTGGTGGTACATTGTGAGTTCCTTCCCATTAAAAAAGTACTAGAGGACTGGTGGCATTATTCAGAAGGAGCTGCACACCCTATTCTTATATACACTGATTATAACAATCTAGCATATTTACGATCCAGAAAGAAACTGAATCTATGCCAAGCCTGGGCTCTGTTCTTTAGAAGATTTTGTTTCCACATCACATATAGACCTGGGTCAATAATGAAGATGCCCTCTCTAGATCTTACAACCCTTGCCAGAACAGACTACATTTCAGCAACCATAAGTTGTTATGCTTAAATGTTAGACACTTTTGGTGGCAATCTTTTATGATAGATTTGAAGTTGTATGTCTACTCCTGTGATATATGTAAAAGGTCTAAAGTACCTCACAGAAAACCAATTAACATGCTTTAAACACTCCAAGTGCCAACACATCCTTGGTCTTTAAGTTTCATTAACTTTATTAGTGACTTTCCTCCATTTACTTGTACTCAATTTTAGAAAGAATTATGTGCTCTTCTTAAGACATCCTAACCACTACTTTCCATCCAAATGGGCAGACTGAATGTACTAACCAAACCCTAGTACTATATGGTTCTCCTTATATATGCAAGTTAAATCTCCTCTCCTTGGCTGATTGCAATCAATAATTCTTAGCACCCAGAGCCCAAGACAGTCCATTGTATGCAAATTACCATCCTACTCTTTAGCCAAAAGTTCCAATAATGCCCCAAATATCTGAATTAACTGTACACATTAAAAAGCTTCACAAGCACGTTCCATTTTTGCAGAGGACCCTCAAGTAGGCTCAGTCTTCCTATAAGCAAGCTCTACCATTTTCCTTTATCTCAAGATTGGGGAAATGGTTTAACTCTCTTTCCACAATTTGAAGTTGACTGTACTGATATAAAGCTAGCACCCAAGCACCTTGTTCCTTTCCCTATTATGAATGAAATAATGTTATTTTTGAGCTTCACCTACTGGCAGATCTCCATATGCACGCTATTTTTCATGTGCCATTACTAAGGCCAGCATTCCTGAATCTTTTTCCGGGCCATACAGTAACCCCAGCTAAACAACTTCTGGCCTATGGAGAAGTCAAATATGAAATTGCCGGTATGTTAAATACAAGTCTGAGGGGGGTCTCCAACTTCAGTAAGTTGTGAGATGGAAGACGTATGAACTTTCTGAAAATTATTGGGAGACAGCCAAGGCCAGTCATTTCCACATGACTTACCATACTAGGCCTGGTCCTTTGGTCACCCAAAAGTCCCACTGTCTCAGCCCTGTGATTTTTCATGACATGCGACCAAGGACTGCATAATATTAATGGAAATCCTTATAGCTGCCTATCTTAAGGAGTACTGGGCTGCTGCAGCTGAACTGGGTTAGAGACCCCTGATTTATGACCTGCAGCTATTTAAGGGCAGCTAGAACAAATATTATTGCTTGCTTAATTTGCTACAGGGCTACAGCTTAACAATTATCTCTGGCCTTTTTTACATAACTTACCTGACTTCTATATTCCTGATGTTTCTATTGATTACTAGTCATTGATTTGTCTGCTGCCTGCCCAGAACCATAAACTGTCTAACTACTCTATTTGCCTGCCACTTGCCTGTAAGTTGCACCTAGTCTACATGAACCTGCATGGTACACTACTTAAACGGAAATAGCAAAACAGAATTTTTGTTGAGCTGTTACTATGGTTTTTGGAGGCTGTTACCCTGTGGGGGCCATGCTCCCCCCTTGGTGACATATGTCCAACCACCAAGAGCAAACTGATTCTAACAAACCACATTCACACGTTAATTTCGTCAATACAACCCTCCACCTTTCTGGTTCTATTTTTCCACTCTTTGTTCTGGATAGTTTAATTGTGACTTGCACTGCTCTCTGCGTGATTCTTAACATCTCACTGTTGGGGTTAGGGTGATTCGAAGCTGTCTTTTTGTTAGACCCCGCTTCCAAGATAGTCAGGTGAAATTAAATTTTGGTCTACCCAGTCGTATGCTACAGTTACAAATTAAAGGAAGTTTAAGAACAAAGACACTTTCTCAAGCATGTACCAAACTAACAATATTAGAAGCTGTGTAAGCCATGGACATTTAACGTGTTAAAATCTGAAATTTTTTAACTTTATTTATGAGTAAAGGAATTATTTTTGTGCTTGTTACATCACATCCTGGAAGCTGGATGATGGTGGGTGTGTTTGTAGTTATGAGTTGAAGGTGATATGGGTGTGGAGGAAACCGGCAAAATCCAGAGACTTTGTGTAATAATTGGATAATATTGATATCACACCCCTTTTCCCTCAATGACCCAGAAGTAGGATGATGCATTCTTAGAAACCATAGCTCCCCATAAATGTAAGCATGTCCCACATGCATTTTCCACCAATGTATTATGAAGCCATCCAGGGTCCTGCAAAGGCATAAAAATTATTAATGAATTATTTTTTTCTTGCCTAGTTATGCTTTCAAACATATATATTTTTTTCATTGTGCAATGGCCCTTTAAATGGCATGCCCAACTAAAGTTGAATGGAATTAACCATTCTAATTTATCTGTATGTAATGAGCAAAACCATCAAGTGAAACTAAAGTACTAAATATAATAAAAACCTTTTAAAGTGATGTAAACTCATACTACTACCCCAATGGCTGTCATTATCCTAGGATGTTTCCTCCATGTGGTTCACTATGAACTGGCAACATGAGATTATTACTGTAAAGGAGAACTGGCTGGGGTGGAATAACAATTGTGACCTATATAATTTATGGGCAACTTCAAGACACATTAAAACCTAAAATTGTTTGTTTTTAAATTGTTCACTGGATTCTCTGACTTTAGTTGCTTTTGATAGAACATGACAATCAAAAAACATTTGAATATCTAACACTTAGAGGACCAAGTTTACTCATTGTGGGTATGGGACTGAAGAAGCTATAATGGAGTTTTGCCATGGGACAAAGATCATTTTAGAACCGTGCAACGCTCCTGGCAAGTGCACATAATACAATGGCCAATGGTATTCTTTTCAGGTATTGTTTGCAAAAACATATTTACTCTATATTTTTCATTTGCCAAAATATAATACAGTTTTGAAATAGTGTGTCCAATCTTCCTAAATGTTGGGTTAGTTAATGTAACACACACCTAGCTGAAAGGCTATCTATATTCGTTCTTTTCCTCACTCACTTGGAGAGTACAGTCTGAGTAGTGGATGGATTTGCCGAATGACCACATGGATTTCACTAAGCACAGTTTTATCCAGAGAATTAGCAGAAGACCATATATGGTATTCTTGAACGCATGGGTGTGTGTAACTTTGAGAACCGGATATGTCTAGTTTTACATGTGGCCAAAGGAATCCTTTGTGTGGACAGCTGACCAGTGAGAAGACTTTGTGGAGGACATGTGACCTAACTGACCAGTAGGAACTAGGGAGGAATATGGGGGTGGAAGTCATATTACAGTATATAATTTCATACCAGGCACATACAATTTCTCTGTGTTCCATCTACAACTTTCTTCACTACACTGTGAAGGCCTGGTAAAGTATCTTACTCTCACACACACACATTGACATACTTGGTAGCTTTATAATGCCTTTCTGCTAAGTTAAGAGATGTTGTTTCCATACTTTTATCATATATTATTAATGTATTTGTATTAATTATTGTGTTCTAATAAATGCACATTTTGTAACCATAAATCTGTAACGCCTCTTGAATATATATATTAATTTGTTTATCCGTAGAAGACCGGAATCTCATAGGATGAGATTAGAATATTTATTATAATCATAATTAATATGATTATGAATAATAATATTGTAATTCATTTAACCGTTTTTATAACAGTTAACATCACATCTTGTGCTGGAAAACACATTATATGACATTGATAAGTTCATACTGCGGAAGTCTGACACCTAAAGCATGATTAAACACATTCTGAAACTTGACTTGAGACTGTGTAATCACCCTTGACAGCCAAAAGGTTATGAACAATATTAATGTCAACTTTATACTGCAGAATATAACACAGTCAATGATCTTTTGCCTTCTTGTAAATAAAAAAGTAAACAGACATAAGGCAATTGGCTGATGTTTACCCATCAGAAAGCCAAATATAACTATTTCAGCATGATTACTATATTTGGTACTTGCGCTCTTGGTTGGGTTAACACGTGGTGCCCAGTTCACAAATAACCACATTTTATATATAATCTTCCAATTTCCCAGATTGAAAAAACAGTTAGTTAAATGAACATGGATGGTTCCCTGTTTTTAGAATAATATAAACTAGGATAGTGTTTATTTACAAGTTTAAGCATCACTTTATTAACAAGTGCTTACAACATCTGCTTTTAATCAGTGAAACCTTCCAAATAGTCCCTGCAATGGTCTCCCTATAGGTCAAATGTAAAATGTTTATAGAGTATCAGATGTATTAGACAATGAAACTCTATGTCTCAGCAGCATGTTAATAAAATGCTGCTAAGGCACAGTCTTTCATTGGCTAGTACATCTAGCAACAGGGGGTGGACCTTTGCAGAGATTTCTTGGAAGGTTTCAGAGAGTAAAAACAGAGCTAAGCACTTTATAAAATGATGTTTATATAAGCACTCTTTTTATATTAAAAACAGGGAACCTTTCATGTCCCTTTAAGGAACATTGTATTAATCCAGCTTTCAGAGCCTTTAAGTAGTAAAAACCAATGTAAACAACTTTTCAGATCCTTGTGATTTAAAGAAAATATCTTATAACATTTTTAGTTTTCCTATTATGTTACTTTATGTATTACGCATCCCATCTTCTACAAACTGAATAATTTTGGAGGGAGTGTGAACTTTATTCTGACTGTTCATCAGGGGTGTAGGAACCAAAATTATTCTGGTAACAGAATTATACAGCTCACTTGATGCATAGAACACTTAACAGCTTCTATACGCATACATACACAGAATGAGAAATCTGGGGGGATTTGTCCCCCTCCTCACCCCCAGTTCCTACACCCATGGGGATGATGCAACTACAAGGAACTGGTAGTGCATTCTGCCACTGAAGCTAAGAAGTTTGTCCTAAGATAGGACAACTTTTTCCCTCTTAAACAAAAATTGTTTTTAATCACAATCTCCTGTGTCTCTCTCCCCTTTCCCCTGTGTCTCTTCCCCCTCTCCCCTCCCCTGTGTCTCTTCTCCCTCTCCCCTCCCCTGTGTCTCTTCCCCCTCCCTTCCCCGGTGTCTCTTCCCTCTCCCCTGTGTCAATTCCCCCCTCTCCCCTGTGTCTATTCCTCCCACCTCTCCCTTGTTATGAGGCAGGGTGTCCATAAATGAGGTTGAAAGCTAATTTGCTATTCAATTGGCGTCTTTTGGCAGCCTCCCAGCGGCTGCCGATTTACGGCCTTGAAAAAAAATAGCGCTGTTAAACCTGTAAGTTTTTTCAAGCCCACAAGGCTTGGAGCAATAATGATTTCAGCTTCAAGGCAGGTTTGGAAAAACAGTTACAGGTTTAACGCAGCCAAGCCCGCAAATGAGAGGGGGGGGGGGGGGGGAGAGACACAGGGCGAGGGAGAGAGGGGGAAGAGACAAAGGGGAGAGAGAGGGGGTAAAGAGATGCGGGGGAAGGAGAGGGGTGAAAGAGATCCCGGGGAAGGAGTGGGGGCAAGAGACACAGGGGAGGGAGAGGGGGCAATGAGACACAGGGGAGGGAGAGGGGGCAAAGAGACACAGGAGTGGGTGAGAGGGGGAAAGAGATACAGGGAAGGGAGAGGGGAAAGAGACACAGGGGAGGGAGAGTGGGAAAGAGACACATGGGAGGGAGAGGGTGAAAGAGACACAGGGGAGGGAGAGGGAATAAGACACAGGGGAGGGAGAGAGGGGGAATGAGACACAGGGATGGCCCCAGATAAGTGGCAAAGTTATGGGATTGCGCATTCACCAAAGGCTCTCATTGAGAGGACCGTAAAGTAGAGGGGTGAGATGCTCGCAATAAGCGCCGAAGGCAAAGCCGCTCATTGTGAGGACCACGATGAGTGCTGAAGGCACTCATCATGAGGCCTGCAAGTTAAAGGTGGGGAGAGCCTCGCATTGTGTGTCAAACGGCATTGCAATGCTTCAAATTTTATTGTCGACATTTTTGATGGGCAAGTCGCTAGTATATCTAATGAAGGGCCAAGGCCAAAAGGACATCCTAGATGATCAAACATAAGTTGATAAGATTAACTATTGATACTCTGGAAATTAGTGAATTTAAATGGACTGGAATGGGACATTCCACATCGGACAATCACCAGATCTTCTTCTGTGTTCAATAATCCCGCTGAAGAAATGGAGTAGCCCTCATAGTCAATCAAAGGGTGGCCAAAGCCTTGCATGAATACAACCCAATAAATTACAGAAATATTTAATTTTGATTTAAGTCAAGCTATTTAACATCCCAGTGACCCATGTCTATGCTCCAACCAGTGGCGGCTGGTAAACTTTCAAGTTAGAGGGGCGCCAGAGCAAAACTTGGCTCCTCCCCTTACAAAGGCGCCACCCATTTTAAAAGCCCTCCGCTGTGGTCATATTGACCTTTATATGCCCCGCCCAATGAGCTTATACTTGCTCCACCCATTGAAATAGACTCCACCTACTGATTTTTTTATACTGTTCAGAAATTCTAGAATCTTGGGATTCAGGCAAATAATAAAAAAATTATTTTGCATGAATGCAATGACACTCACCAACAGTTTACTCTCCTTTTGGGGGGGTCTTCAAGTGTAGTAGTCCAAAATAGTCTACAGCCACAGAGTGTTTGGACCTGGGCGTCATATAAAACAAGAAACCAAATCAGAGAGTGCAAGGTCCCAACCATACTTAAAAACACTTATGAAACAAGGCAAGACTATCTAGGCCCTAACCATACCTAAAAAAAACATATTATACAAAGCAAGACTATATAGGCCCCAACCGTAACAAAAAAAAACCCTAGTATGTCAAGCGGGACTATATAGGCCTCAACCAGACCTTAAAAACCCACATTACACCAATCAAGAACATATAGGCCCAAACCGTACCTAAAAAAAACATACCTAAAAAAACTTAAAATAGGCCAAAACCAGACCTTTAAAACGCACATTACACCAAGTGGGACCATATAGGCCCCAACCAGACCTTTAAAACCCACATTACACCAAGCGGGACCATATAGGCCCCAACCGGACCTTTAAAATGTTAAAATACCAAGCAGTACTATATAGGCCCAAACCGGACCTTAAAAACCCACATTACGCCAAGCAAGATCATATAGGTCCCAACCGGACCTTTAAAACCTTAAAATACCAAGCAAGACTATATAGGCCCAAACCGGACCTTAAAAACCCATATTACACCAAGCAAGATCATATAGGCCCCAACCGGACCTTTAAAACCTTAAAATATTAAGCAAGACTATATAGGCCCAAACCGGACCTTAAAAACCCACATTACACCAAACGGGAATAAATAGGCCCCAACCTGACCTTTAAAACCTTAAAATACCAAGCGGGACTATATAGGCCCAAACCGGACCTTCAAAACCCACATTACACCAAGCGGGACCATATAGGCCCGAACCGGAACTTTAAAACCTTAAAATACCAAGCGGGACTATATAGGACAAAACCGTACCTAAAAAACTCAAAAATACTGAGCAGGACTTTATAGGCCCCAACCGGACCTTAAAAGCTCACATTACACCAAGCGGGACAAAATAGGCCCCAACTGGACCTTAAAAACACACATTACACCAAGCAGGACCATATATTCCTCAACCAGACCTTAGAAACTCACCTTACACCAAGCAAGACCATATAGGCCCCAACCGGACCTTTAAAACCTTAAAATACCAAGTGGGACTATATAGGCCAAAACCGTACCTAAAAAAACCTTAAAATACCAAGCGGGAAAAAATAGGCCTCAACCGGACCCTAAAAACCCACATTACTCCAAGCGGGACCATATAGGCCCATACCTTTAAAACCTTAAAATAAAAAGACCTTATAGGCCCAAACTGCACCTAAAAAAAACTTAAAATACCAAGCAGGACTATATAGGCTCAAATCAGAACCTTAAAAACCTACATTAAACCAAGCGGGACCATATAGGCCCCAACCAAAAAACACGCATTACACCAAGCGGGACCAAATAGGCCCCAACCGGACCTTTAAGACCCACATTACACTAAGCAGGACCATATAGACCCCAACAGGACCTTTAAAACCTTAATATACCAAGCGGGACTATATAGGCCAAACCAGTACCTAAAAAACCTTAAAATACTAAGCGGGACTATATAGGCCCCAACCAGACCTTAAAACCCCACATTACACCAAGCGGGACCATATAGGCCCCAACGGTACCTTTAAATCCCACATTACACGCAGCTGGGCCATATAGGCCTTTAAAACCTTAAAATACCAAGCAGGACTATAGAGGCCCAAACTGGACCTAAAAAAACTTAAAATACCAAGCAGCACGGGGGATTATATAGGCCCCAACCGGAATTTAAAAACCCACATTACACCAAGCGGGACCATATAGGCCCCAACCAGACCTTTAAAACCCACATTACACCAAGCGAGCCTCTCCCCTCTACTTTACTGGCCTTGCAATGAGCGCCTTTGGTGCTCATCACTGGCCTCGCAATGAGTGACTTTGGCGCTCCTTGCGAGCCTCTCCCCACTCTACCACTCCCCCCTCTACTTTACTGGTTTGTGATGAGCGCCTTTGGCGCCCATCACGGCCCACGCAATCAGTGCCTTTGGTGCTCATTGCGAGCCTCTCCCCCCTCTACCTCTCCCCGCTCTACTTTACTGGCCTTGCGATGAGTGCCTTTGGCGCTCATCACGGGCCTTGCAATCTGGCCTTTGTCGCTCATTGCGAGCCTCTCCCCACCTATACCTCTCCCCCCTTCTACTTTACTGGCCTTGCGATGATCGCCTTCGGCGCTCGTCACGGCCCACGCAATCAGTGCCTTTGGTGCTCATTGCGAGCCTCCCCCCTCTACTTTACTGTCCTTGCTATGAGCAACTTTGGCACTCATCACGGGCCTCGCAATCAGCGCCTTTGGCGCTCATTGCGAGCCTCTCCCCCCTCTACCTCTCCCCCATCTACTTTCCTGTTCTTTCGATGAGCGCCTTTGGCGCTCATCACGGGTATCGCAATCAGTGCCTTTGGCACTCATCACGGGCCTTGCTATCAGTGACTTTAGCACTCAACACGGGCTCGCAATCAGCGCCTTTGGCGCTCATTGCGAGCCTCTCCCCCCTCTACCTCTCCCCGCTCTACTTTACTGGCCTTGCGATGAGTGCCTTTGGCGCTCATCACGGGCCTTGCAATCAGTGTATCGCAATCAGTGCTTTAGACGCTCATTGCGAGCCTCTATCCCTCTCAACCCCCTTCTACTTTACTGGCCTTGCGGTGATCGCCTTGGCGCTCATCACGGCCCACGCAATCAGTGCCTTTGGTGCTCATTGCGAGCCTCTCCCCCCTCTACCTCTCCCCGCTCTACTTTACTGGCCTTGCTATGAGCGCATTTAGCGCCTTTGGCACTCATCACGAGCCTCGGAATGAGTGCCTTTGGCGCTCATTGCGAGCCTCCCCCCTCTACTTTACTGTTCTTGCTATGAGCGACTTTGGCACTCATCACAGGCCTCGCAATCAGCGCCTTTGGAGCTCATTGCGAGCCTCTGACCCCCTCTACCTCTCCCCCATCTACTTTCCTGTTCTTTCGATAAGCGCCTTTGGCGCTCATCACGGGTATCGCAATCAGTGCCTTTGGCACTCATCACGGGCCTTGCTATCAGTGACTTTGGCACTCATCACATGCTCGCAATCAGCGACTTTGGCGCTCATTGCGAGCCTCTCCCCCCCTCTACCTCTCCCCCATCTACTTTCCTGTTCTTTCGATGAGCGCCTTTGGCGCTCATCACGGGTATCGCAATCAGTGCCTTTGGCACTCATCACGGGCCTTGCTATCAGTGACTTTGGCGCTCATCATGGGCCTCGCAATGAGTGCCTTTGGCGCTCATTGTGAGCCTCTCCCCCCTCTACCACTGCCCCCTCTACTTTACTGGCCTTTGCAATGAGTTCTCATCACAGGCCTCCCAATCAGCCCCTTTGGTGCTCATTGCGAGCCTCTCCCCCCCTCTACTTTACTGGCCTTGCGATGAGTGCCTTTGGCTCTCATCACCGGCCTTGCAATCAGCGCCTTTGGTGCTCATTGCGAGCCTCTCCCCACCTATACCTCTTCCCCCTTCTACTTTACTGGCCTTGCGATGATCGCCTTGGCGCTCATCACGGCCCACGCAATCAGTGCCTTTGGTGCTCATTGCGAGCCTCTCCCCCCTCTACCTCTCCCCGCTCTACTTTACTGGCCTTGCGATGAGTGCCTTTGGCGCTCATCACGGGCCTTGCAATCTGGCCTTTGTCGCTCATTGCGAGCCTCTCCCCACCTATACCTCTCCCCCCTTCTACTTTACTGGCCTTGCGATGATCGCCTTCGGCGCTCGTCACGGCCCACGCAATCAGTGCCTTTGGTGCTCATTGCGAGCCTCTCCCCCCCCTACCTCTCCCCGCTCTACTTTACTGGCCTTGCTATGAGCGCCTTTAGCGCCTTTGGCACTCATCACGAGCCTCGGAATGAGTGCCTTTGGCGCTCATTGCGAGCCTCCCCCCTCTACTTTACTGTCCTTGCTATGAGCAACTTTGGCACTCATCACGGGCCTCGCAATCAGCGCCTTTGGCGCTCATTGCGAGCCTCTCCCCCCTCTACCTCTCCCCCATCTACTTTCCTGTTCTTTCGATGAGCGCCTTTGGCGCTCATCACGGGTATCGCAATCAGTGCCTTTGGCACTCATCACGGGCCTTGCTATCAGTGACTTTGGCACTGATCACGGGCTCGCAATCAGCGCCTTTGGCGCTCATTGCGAGCCTCTCCCCCTCTACCTCTCCCCGCTCTACTTTACTGGCCTTGCGTTGAGTGCCTTTGGCGCTCATCACGGGCCTTGCAATCAGTGTATCGCAATCAGTGCTTTTGGCGCTCATTGCGAGCCTCTATCCCTCTCAACCCCCTCTAATTTACTGTCCTTGCGATGAGCGCTTTTGGCACTCATCACGGGCCTCGCAATGAGCACCTTTGGCGCTCATTGCAAGCCTCTCCCGCGCTCTACTTTACTGGCCTTGTGATGAGCACCTTCAGTGCAGATACATATATTTTTTTTAAATTATATGATAGAAGACATGAACGCTGATATACAGATATAATTAAATTGTATTATCTATATAAATTTAAAATACAGTATTAAAGTGATTGATCATTTTTTGGGGGTCAACTGCCCCTTTGCCCCTATGCACCAGCCGCCCTTGGCTCCAACCATGGATTATATCAAAGGTATACAATTACCCAAAGTAATGCAATTTCACAAGGTAGAAACAAGTTCAGTGTCTTAAACACTCCTTATTCCAAACATCAAGAAAAAAGTACACTTATAATCCTTGTATTCTACCTAATTACTATCAGGCATAGATAAGGACCAGAAAAGTAAAAAAATAACCTTTATTGATCACAGTTTATTAGGATAATTATTAAAACAAAAAACCTGGCTGAGCTCTTCTAAAAGCATTTCGTTAGTATAAAAGGAATACATTGCCCTAAAAACTTCAACGTATCAAGGAAAGGTACGCCAAGAGGCAAACATTTACGTTTCTTATCCTTTACTTAAAGAACATGAATAATATTGAAGCTAAACCTTGCCCCAACCCCCTCCCTCCCCTTCTACCCCATTTTTTTCATTAATACTGTGTTGAATAAGGTACAATCATCTTGGAAACCAATCAACTAAATATAGGATAACAATAAATGTGATCCACTCCATACTTGGACTGCCCTCCACTGTGAGATTTAACGGTTTATTCTATTATTTTATACCCGACTGTTCCCTTCCCTTCCCCTGTCATAATTTTTCTTCTATTTCTGAAAAGCCGGAAAATGTTGAATGGTGAATCACACTATAATGTTTATATTTATTCAAGACAAGATTTACTGTTTTCATGTTACAATTGTTTTATTGTATGAATATTATTGTATATCATAAACTGTGTGAGATAATTAAATTATTGAAACAGAAAAATCCCTATAAAAAACAACAATTAAAACATAAAATGAAGAAGTTGTCCGTCAACAGGGAAAATGTATTCCTAAACCCAATTAAAACCCACATATATTACTGCTCTGGTGGTCTGTATATCACTTTTATATCTCATGGGAGGGCTCTTGTAAATCCTCTATTTATTTCATAGGTAGATGTATCTCCCTTTGCATTTACACAATGATTACAATATCCCAATCCCTTTGTCCAGCTTTATTTATCATATAAGCAGATTGTTTTCCTCCAATGAAATTATGTTATGTTTTACTGTATGTATTCACATATTCAATGTTCCAAATGTAGTTCATCATAAACAAATATGTCTTCAATATATTGATATTCTTATACCCATTCACATACAGGTATACAGGAGGTAAAGGAGTTAGATATACCTTTATTAGTGGTGTCCGTGTACAATGGGATTGTAGTCCAAACTATCAACTACCACTAACACAGTACCTATTCTGGGAGGGCTGGGGGGACCAGCAGCAGTTATATATGCATATAGTATATAGTAGTAGTATATATATTAGTATATTGCCTGCTCTGATGCTCAGCACTTCTATCAATTTTGTTTCCAGAGCACTTGAAAAAGTGTCTGTTTCCCTATAGCTCGAACAGCATGTAACATCACAACTATGAGATGCCCCTGCTTCTGAAAGGTCTACTCGAATTTTGAATCCTGCTTCTACAGGAGCACCCAACCCTTAATGCTAAAGAGGCTGAAGTTGTCCAGCTTCTACAAAGATATACAACACGTCATCAATATAACACCAAGAAAAGATGTTACTATCATCAAAAGAAATTGGAATGCGAAAGTAGGAAACCAAAAGGCACCTGGAATAACTGGCAAGTTTGGCCTTGAAGTACAAAATGAAGCACTTCAGAGATTAGTAGAATTGTCCAGGAAACAGCAGCAAAGAATATCCCTAAAAGAAAGAAAACTGAGAAGACAAACTGACTGTATGATGAGGCTTTGAAAGTAGCCCAGGAAACAAAGAAAGTGAAAGGTAGTGGAGATAGGAAAAGATTTGTCCAACTGAATGCAGAATTCCAGAGGGTAGCAAGAAGAGACAATGAAACATTCTACAATAAAAGATGTAAAGATATAGAAGAAGATAACCGAATGGGTAAGTCAAGAGACCTCGTCAAGAAAATTGGGGATCTGAAAGTCACCTTTTCATAAAAGACAAAAATGATAGCAGCTTAACAGAAGAAGATCAGATAAATACGAGGTGGCAGGAATACACTGAAGATCTGCACAGGAACGATCTTTACTGCAGTGATGACCTCAACAGTTTGTCCAATGAGCTAGAGGTAGACATCTGGGAGAACAAAGTGAAATGGGCCCCTGGATGCCTTGCTGATAACAAAGATGCAGGAGTGGATGGATTCCAAATTGAACCATTCAGAATTCTACAAATGATACCGTGAAAGTATTGCTTGCCAAATTTGGAATACTCAACAGTAGACAATAGACTGGAAAAGGCCAGTCTACATCCCAATTCCCCCAAAAATGGCAGTGCCAAAGAGTGCTCCAGTTACCAACCATTTGCACTCATTTCACAAGCAAGGTAAAAAAGACGAAGATCATGGCAAACAGCAATCTCAGTTTATGGCAAATAGACGGGGAAGAAATGAAAGCAGTGACAGATTTTATTTTCCTGTGATCCAAGATCTCTAAAAATAGTGTATTCATGAAATTAAAAGATGTTTGCTTCTGGGGAGGAAAGCTATGGAAAGATTGGAAGTGTTGGATAACACTTAGATTTCAAACCTTAGTACATATTCACTAATAGCCCTAAATACTGGTACATGATAATGAGGCTATACAACAAAAACTCCAAGTGTATTCCCAATGCTGAAGGAGGGGAGCATATCTCATAATAGCAGAATGTCTCAATTTATTGCTCTTTATCCTATTTTAGCTACATGACACTTTGGATAATGTAGCATCATTTTCCAAAGAGAGTTTTCATTTTGTAACAACACCCATTTGGTTTGTGTATACTTGCACAAACCTCAAAGTAGGAATTCATTTAAAAATAAGTCAAATTCTATAACTCTAAAGCAGTTTTTGCTTTATTGTATACTTACTTAATCCCATATAATAGATATGGATATACAGGCCGCTGGTCGCGCAATGTTAAATATTGCGGGTCTCGAAAAAGTGCCGCAACTGCAAGGCTGCAACGAGCGCTGAAGGCACTCAGCTCGAGGCCTGCGGGACTTAGGCTGCAATGAGCGAAGAAGACACTCATTGCAGGGCATTGTGAGCCCCGTAGGACTTAGGACCAAAGCGCGTAAAACGGCCAAACCACACAACTGGGATCGCAAGCCCCGTACATACAATGGCGGCCTCGAAAAATTAGAGTTTTAACGGCCGAATGACAGAACTGGAAAGACAACGAAAAAAACACAAGTAGGCCTAAAATGAACTTACACCAAGCACAGGGGAGAGCCAGGGAGCCTGTGAGGTTGCAAGTGAATTTGAGGCATATATGGCCTAAGCGAGAAAAAAAATGGCCGCCCAAAAAATCGTAACAGGACGAAAACGAGGCAGAAGGCAGTAAAACACAATCCGAAGCCAGTAACACTTAACCCAAGGCAGTAACACTCATCGCGAAGCCCCTAAAATACACCGGGGAAAGAGGCTGGCGATGCGCGCCAAAGGTGCTCAGTGCGGGGATTGCGATGAGCGCAAAGGTACAATATTCCCAGCCTTAAAATGTTATTCCCGTCATATATTTTTATTTCTTTCTATCTACAAAAGTTTGTACAGAGTAATACAAAAGTAATGACCAACAAACAACGATCCAAAAATGAATCGCTCATACCCAAACATACCCACACAAGGGATCGATGGCCAAGTAATTGTCCGACAGTGCTCATTTCCTAAAAAAAAATTCCTTTGTATCCGAGGTATAGACCAAATAGTCCAGTTCAATTTGTCTTTTATGGTCAATTATAACTCTGACCTCATTCCAACTAGGAAGAGGCCCACTTTTCCATCTACATACAATCTCCCACTTGGCTGCAAGGAGGATATGTATCACTAAACTCACTTTGATACATATTTACATAGTTACATAGTTACATAGTATTTAAGGTTGAAAAAAGACTTTCAGTCCATCAAGTTCAACCTTTTAAGATCTCCTCTGATCTGCAATATGCGGATTAACTATTAATTCATTAGTTGTTAATTAATTATTAATCAATTATTTAATGTTTTTTTTTTAAATATTAATTAGTCCAGAGGAAGGCAAATAGGAAAAAAAAAAAAAACACAAGCAAGACTTAGCCAATTGTCTCAAAGGGAAATGTAAAAAATTTGGATCAATACTGTCTCTCTAATTATCCATGATAACCCTGAATTCCCTTTTTAATTAGAAATAAATCTAGTCCCCTTTTAAAGTTATCTATCGAATCCGCTTTCACCTCCTCCTCTGGTAGAGAATTCCACAGATTAACCACCCTTACTGTGAAGAACCCTTTTCTTTCTTTAAGGTGGAATCTTTTTACTTCTAACCTCAAGGGATGTCCTCTTGTCAGTTTAAAACCTCTTGGCACAAAAAACTCCCCTGACAAATCTTTATACTGACCCTGGATGTATTTATATAAGGTAATCATATCTCCACTTAGACTCCTTTTTTCTAGAGAAAATAAGTTTAATTTGGTTAGTCTTCATAACTTAGCCCCTCCATTCCCCTTATTAGTTTTGTTGCCCTTTTCTGTACCTTTTCCAGCTCTAAAATGTCCTTTTTATGAAGCGGTGCCCAAAATTGTACTCCATATTCCAAATGAGGGCGTACTAGAGATTTGTATAGTGGCAGAATTATATTTGCTTCCCTGGCTTCTATACCCTTCTTAATACATGCTAATATTTTATTTGCCTTTGCAGCTGCTGCTTGGCTTTGAGCCCTGTTACCTAGGTGGCTGTCCACAAGCACTCCCAAATCCCTTTCAATATCTGATACACCTAGATTTGCTCCATTAAGATTATAAATTGCATGGCTATTTTTCCTTCCCAGATGCATAACCTTTCATTTATTCGTATTAAATCTCATCTGCCATTTAGATGCCCATTCCTCAATTTTATGTAAATCCCCTTGTATACCATCCCATTCATTAGGAAACATGTGAAATAAAAAAAACCCGGGAGAAGGTTTTACTTCCTTTTTTATTATTTTCCAAATGTGTTCAGCACACATCTCCCTGAGGTCTTTTATCTTCGCACATCTCCACCACCTTTCACAGTGCAACCTCTCCAACACAATTCTTGACTCCCAATAGGATCAAATCTATACATGGACTCAGGGACTATGTACCATTTCTGATTGATTTTAAACAGAATTTCTCTAAATGGTGTACACAGTGTTCCTTTCCGTGACCGAACAAGCCTCACACCACTCTTTAATATCCCTGTTTAAACCAAATTCTAGCTCCCACCCCCTCATCGCTTTTGATTTATCTAATCCACGAGATTCTTCCAAGACTTTATAACAGACTGAGAATTTCTTCTTGTCCTCAAAACAAAATCTTTCAAAGGCGGTAAGTTCTCTGCAAACACTCTGGCCATAACCCAACTTCACCACTATTTTTTTCAATACTAAATACTGTAACCACAGTGTTTTAGGAATCTGTTTACAATAAATCAACTCCTCAAAAGTCTTAAAACTACCCTTAGTATATAAATCTGAAATTGTGAACAGGTCCCACTTGTGCCACTGCACCCTGTTTTCGTTAGGAACCTACTTGTACAGAACCTCAATTGGTGTCAGCAGGTAGGAAAATGGTGCTAGGTCTAGCCTAGCATTGATTCTTTCCCAGTTTACACCGGATTTCTTTAGCACTCTTGGCATAGTACTTTGCCTACGATAAATTGCCTTGTCGTACCCATTATTTGATTTATTTAACTGTAGGGCACAAATCCGCTTCAATCTGAATACACTTAGGCTTATTACTCTTTTCTGACCATTTCATAAAGTGATATAGATTTATAGCTTCTGCGTAATCCCAAACATTTGGAGAAGCTAACCCTCCATGTCTATATTCAGGGCAGCCCATTTCTTGAGAATTCTACATATAGGGAGATAAATCTTATCTAAATTGTCCCTCATCAGGCACGGTGTGAAGTCAATCCCCAAAGGAGTAATTCGATTATGGTCCCATCTAAAGGCAAAACCCTCTTTCAAAAACTCTAAAACCGGTTGACACAGGTTCATCTAAAGTACCTCTGATTTTGTAGAATTAATTTTGTAATATGAGAAAAAACTATACATATCCAGACTCCTCATAAGATTTTTCAATGAGTTAACCGGATCAGATAGAACAACAACAATGTCGACCGCGAATAAAGTTAGTTTTATCTCGTTCTCTCCACACTCTATCCCTTTTATATCAGTGTTACTTCTTGTCGATTGAGCTAATACCTCAAAACATAGATCAAAGATCAAGGGAGACAAGGGACATCCCTGCCTAGTCCAATTTTTTTTACATAAAAAACTGAACTAAAGTCCTGTCCTTTCACAAAAGCAGAGGGATTTGAATATAGAGCCATTATAGCCCTCAAGCCAAACCTGCCGAAACCTATCTCATCTAGCGTTACTTTAATAAAATCCCAATTTAGTCTATTGAACACCTTTTCGTCGTCGAGCCATATCACAACCATTGGGATTTTATTATTCTTTGTATATGCAAAAATATCTCTAGAGTATTATTACATTATCCGGACCATGCCTGTTTTTTACAAAATCCGCCTGGTCCGGATCTATAAGCTGCTGTAAGAGAGGGTTTAGGCGTTGGTCAAGGATATCAGTAATGATATCGGCCTACAGTTAGTGCATATTGCGACATCCTTACCCTCCTTTGGGATTGAAATAATTGCCCCTTCCAGTATCTCTTTTGGTGCCCTACCAGAGTCCTTGATTTAATTTAAGGCTTTTGCCGTATATTCTACTAAAGATGTTAAAGATAGCCTATAATAGATTGTTGGGAAGCCATCTGGTCCTGGTGCCTTATTAGAGTAATGCTCTAATGTATTTTTCTATCTCTAGAACCGAAATCTCTTCATCCAAAATCTCAAGCTGTTCCTTTGAGATCTTATTTCATTTTAACTTTTTAATAGTTTCCGAGATATTACCCATAGTTTGTTTAATCCAATTTGGGTTTTCCTCTATATTGTACAATAATCAATAATAGTCAGACAAAATTGTACCTATTTCACTCGGGTTACGTTTTATCTTACCCTTAGAGCCCTTCATCTTTTCTATCCTTCTATTATTATTTTTACTTTTTATTGTATCCACAAATAACTTATTTGCTTTGTTTCCCAAATGATAGTTGTTTTGTTGAAGCTCTCATAACTTCCTATCGGACTGGGCTTGCAAATTTTTTCCTATCTGTGCCGGTATTTTTCTGACCTCTTCCATTAGATTGTTATCTGGCAAGATTTTATTTGCTCTAGTTAACTGATATTAATCAAGGTACAGTTTTCGAAGAGAACTTCCTCTATCAGAAGACCTCTCATAAACGCCTTTTGAGTGTTTCAAAGCATTGTATCGGAGGATATTAAATCCTTATTAAAACTGAAAAATTATTTGATTTCTTTCTGAAGTTCAATTTTATCTTTAGCTGAATATATAGATTTATATTCAGTTGCTTTTTGTATGGGAAATCAAAGGGCTCTTAAGCTCTATTTTAACATGTCTATGGTCCGACCAGGACATTGGTCCAATTTCTACTTTTTCCACTAACCCTAAAGCGTCTATGTCTACCAGAAAGTATTCAATTCTAGTATAGACTCTACGTCGACATGAGAAAAAGGTATATTCCTGCTCTTCGGGATGACCTAGCCTCCATGTGTCAAAAAGATTATATTTAAACAAAATCTCGTTAAAATTCTTCACTTTCCTCCACGATTCCTTATCTGGGACAGATTTTGAACTAGAATTCCTGTCCAATTTTGGGTCTAGGCACATGTTTAGTTCCCCACAGATAATTTAGCTGCCCACTTTAATATTAAAAATGGTCTTTAGTTTTTTAGATAAAAAAGTGTTCGGATTCACATTTGGTACATAAAGGTTAGCAATGGTGTAGTTTTCTCTCAACATGTTCCATTATTATATAATTCCTTTTATGACTAAGTATTGATACTGTCTTTGCTTTTTTCTTAAAACTGGAATCAAAACGAAGAACAAAGTTGTTATTCAATAACCTTGATTCTATTTCCTTTTTTGAAATGATACAAAGTGGAGTGCCTCTTACATGGAACATTTAATCCCTTAACGTTTTGTGTTAGTATTTTCAATGTCAATGAAATTCCACCTCTACCCTGAAACTATCATCTCCTGCATGCTTTCTACTTAAATACCAACTCTCCCTTTCAGCCAAGAGAGAGCCAAGAGAACAACTCTTTAATTGGCCAAGCAAAGTCATCTCCTCACCTTTTACAAACAAACCAGACCCATATACCCACCCGCCACACAATAACTTCTTAAATACACAAAACAAGCTTCTCCAGACAGTAAAAATATTTGAGTACTGTTATAATAGATGAAATGTACTAGGCAATGGAAGAAATTATGACTAGTCCGATAGAGAGAACCCTCCCCTCTAGGAGAATCATATAGGGGCATAAATAGCATACTCGCTTTTCCCTTAATAAAAAGAAAAAACCACAATTAGCTTGTTAGAAGGCTACTCATACCATCTACAGCTTATCTAACCCCCCTCAGGTACCTCATATACCATCAGTAAATTATAAAGGCTCATAAGGCAACAGAAGTTAATATTAATCCCTATCTGATCCTCTTAGCCCTAAGTGAGGCAAAGAAAAAGCACTCAAATCATATCTTATATCTGATAAATAATATCCTGGACAATCTGCCAGGAAAAAAGTTTTATCAAATTATTTTAATTATTCCAGATTGTGTTTCAACATCTTAAACTCCTGTATCCCCCGTATATCATACCCACGTGCATTTGCTCTAAGAGCACTTAAAAACAGCCTAATCTGGTGTCTTCAGTATATACCAAAAAAGCAACCCATTCCCTTGATTTTTGACAAACTTTTAACATTCCCTAACAATATCATGGGGTCACCCTAAAACAACGTCTTCCATCCCTTCTTTGACTTCTACAAGCAGCTTAGACCTTCCACCACTCAGGTGTTATTAATTTACTCTCAGGGTAGGTTGTAGTAGGAACTAACTGAAGGACCCAATTTTCAAGAAAGCTTAATCCCTCAGTAGCTGAATTAAATAAGACTCTTTGGTTGTCTTTGGTTACCAATAGTTTAACTGGGAAACCCCATTTGCATTGGATCTTTTCTCTTCTGAGTTCTTGTGATATTTAAGAACTCCCTCCTTCTGGATAACGTTTCACTGGATAGATCTTGAAATATCGCCAAGTTCTCATAAGGAGAATTAAATAGTTTCATCTCTCTACCAGCTTTTAATAATAGTTCTTTAAAGGAGTAATAGTGTAATCTAGCTTTAACGTCTTGAACACTGTCCCTGAGAAACTCTTAGGCAGGGGAATTCTGTGTATTCTATCAATGTTATTCTCCTGATGACTATCAGTGCTCACAAGCGTGTTAAAAAATCTAGTAACATACTCAGATCACTAACAGGAATCTTTTCAGGAACTCCTCTCAATCTCAAGTTATTTCTCCTGGAGTGATCTTTAAACTTACAAAATCTGTTCTTAAGCGTTTGGACTTCTTACTCCATCAGAGACACCTTGGCAGCTAATCGTTGATTGTCTGCACATATTTTCTCCTGCCTTTCCTCTAAGTGATTAATCCTCTCTAAAAGGGAATTGACAGCCTTGGTATTATTTGTAACTTCTAGCAAAATATCATCTCTAAGTCTATTCTCAAAATTAGTAAAAAGTTTTTCCATAGAAGATACTGTTATCATATCTACCTTCACCCCTTTTAATTTCTCGGGGAGTTCTACAATTTCTACATTTTTGACAGGCAAGTTGCTAGTATCTTTAATAATATGTGTAATTAGTGAGTGCATATACAGAATTATATTATTTTCTGATATGTGCAAAACATGCACTGCATTATTAGAGTTTTTAAATAAAAATGTTCTTAAAAGGTTGGACTGGATGGACTAAAAGTATTTTTTTCCACCTCCTATGTTATTATGTTGCTATTTAGTACAACTAAATATTGACTACGTTGATCCTAAATAAATATTTTAACCATGTAAAAAATGCTAAAAAACTGTAATAATTACAAAAATATTAATAAATATTGTTAGCTTTGGTGCTCAGTTCTTTTTCTCCAGTGGTGCATGTAGGCATTCTTGTTTGTTCTTGGTTCTGATTACCTGTTGTGACTCTTGTCATGTTCTTGATAATTCTGCCTTCTAGTACTTTTAACTTTGGAATACATATTTCCCTTCTTGTAATGGAGTAAACTAAGATGGACTGGCTGCAAACAGAAATATTGCATCAGTTAGGCTAGTCTAAGGATCTATGAGAAGGACCTCAAGAAGAATCTGCTAGTTTGAAAGACCTGTAAGCGTATGTGACTCTATTTCTTCTATCTATTGCAAGGCTCTTAGGCAGATTTGGGGTATCTCTTAGATAGCCTGCTATACAATACAATGTAAGGATTACCTAAAAATGTACAACTCTTTCAAAACCACATAAATAAAACAAAAAATATATAATCTAATAAACAGGGATAGAAAGGAAGGTTAGGCCCATGACCGCGTTGAATCTTCCTTCCTAGCAGGCTATCTAAGAGATACCCCAAATCTGCCTAAGAGCCTTGCAATAGATAGAAGAAATAGAGTCACATAGGCTTAAAGGATATTTTAGACCTTTATCACAATAGCCCATTAATTGATTGTGATAGTGAATGATGATCACTGCATACTAAAACAATAATGATCCCTATTTTACATTACCAGCAGGTGAACTCATAAACTAAACAAAACGAGTAGAGGTGCTCTCTATAGGTCTGGTTAGCTACCCAGAGAGCAACCTCTTTTAGCTCACTTGTGCCCTTCACATGGAGAAATATCCTGTAGTACATCAGTCTGGTCCCCCTCAAAAGAGTGACCCAGCCCCGAAATACCAGGCAATTCTACCCTGAACAGGAGAAACAGCAAACCCCAGACAAGTTTCGGCCTTTGTGGGCCTCGTCAGTGAGGTGCAGCTGTACTCCCTAAGCCAGAGAGAGCAAGGAGTCCACGTCTATCACCCATAAGGTGAGAAAATCTAAACAAAAAGAGTAGAGGTGCTCATCTGAGAACGAACAATACCTTAGTAGGTTTGCTCTATAGGTCTGGTTACCTACTCAGAGAGCAACTCATAGGCTGTATCATAAAGAGAAAATTCTCCAATGCAGATCGACTCATAGGATGTAACATAAAGAGAAAATTCTCCAATGCCCTATTGGGTGTCTCACACGTTCTCTAGTATGATATGTGAAAACAGGGTCCTAAATGCTAAAAAAGGGTCAGCCCAACTGCCATTTCGCCAAGTATATGGCTTCCAGAGACTATTGTGATGAAGGTCTGCAATATAATTTAAGAGTATGTGACAATATAATTTAAGAGTATGTGACTATTGCAGGGCTCTTAGCCAGATTTGTGGTATCCCTTAGAGACCCATCGTGGTCATAAGTCTAACCTTCCACGCTATATTTATATATTTGGGGATGAAATATTTTTAAATTTGTTTTCTTGTTTTGAAAGAATGATGAGGACTATGATGAGGACTAACTTTTTAAAGAGGGTGTGAAATAATTTAATACAGTTGACAATTTTAGGTATTCCTTACATTGTTTGGATGATAAGGACCTCAAGAACCAGAAATATCAGCAGGCAATTAGGCAGTAACAAATTATAAAAGAGCAAATCACAATTTAGGAATAACAGCTCAGAAGTGTGTTATGCAAATCAGCAATGAACATTTTTTCAGGGAACAAGTAACAAGTTATAGGGAGCACTTGGGGGAACAAAGTCAAAAATTAGCACAAAATAAATTATTTAAAAGTCCCTTCCCATTACATTAGCCAAATAGTGGCCTAGCAAAGTTGAAGACCTATTCAATGGTTCCCCTTTCCCAGTAGGCAACCAATCAATGGCATCCATTCAACCCAGGGTAACTTAAACTAACAAATGGCAAAGCCCCTGACTGCCTATAGGGAAATACTTGGAACCAACAATGGCGATTCCTGCTCTAAGTGACCTTCTTGGTCAGAGTTTACTGCAGTTATGTCACATACCCCTTTTGATTTGCCACAGTCTAAGGTACCTTACTACCATTGGGAACAGTTGATTATATCTAGACAAGGACAGTAGGATAAAGGAGAGACAGGACGGGTCAGTTGCCGGTGCTTGACCTTTATTATTGTGGGCAATTGTCCCCTGAGTACCTTCACAATCCTTTGCAATCATAGAAGAACTAGACCCAAGTTATAGTCACTTATCCTCAGTACGCAGCCCATAATAAAGTCTTTGACTTAATATTTGTCACCCATGGTGTGAATGAGTTGTTTCTTGAGTTCATTAATAAGATCTATGGTTAATTTTGATGTTCCGTGGTAGTTCACTGCAATGTCATATTGGGTTAGGAGCCTCTTTTTGCTCCCCTTTGTTTTATTCTTGTTATTTGCTTTGATGTATTATTGCAGTTAAGTACATAATTAATTTGTTTCTCAGATGAATTACACTGTCTGACTCTCCCACAAAGCTCCGTATGTGTATGAGCTTTGAGCTCTTGTCCCGTTGAACTTTGTAGCAGTCAGGCCTTTAATATCTGGGATGGCTCCAGTCCACCTGCAAATGAGCGCTAGTGTCAAGCTCTTAAAGGGGCAGTACCCCAAAACCTAGAAATACACAAATAAACTCTATGACACAGAATTATAGTAAGTAGAGAAATGTGCCCTACTACGCAGTGGATAGTCGTCCTTCTTTCTAGCCCCACTCTCTTAAATTGACAGCCTACCACTCTCGGCTTTGTTTTCTAGACTCTATGAACACTGGCTCTCTGACAACTTGGCATTTTTTCGTTGCTAACCTTTGCTTGCCACCTACTCTGACTACTGGACAGTTTTCAACTCTGCACCTATCTCTGTTCCTTCGTACATCTGCCAAAGCAATATTGTCCTGCTACTTGGCTCCATTCATTGTTTAACAAATATCCTAGTGTGTGATTGTGCTCACAATGGATCAACAATTTTCGATGCATTAATTCCATGATGTACCCTATAGTAGAACCAGTTATGAAACCAGGTAAACTATGTTTTAGCACTTGCATCTGTATCTGTATATTAATTGAAAGAGAATTCCCTGAAGCTGCTGCACTTCAGTTTGTTTTTATATCTTTTGAGCTAGTACAAGAAGAGTCGGCCCTATCACATGAGCTTTATTTAGCAGGACACATTTATTTTATTTTTTTAAACTGCCGTTTTTAGATATTAGTAGCTTTCAAACAATTCTAGCTTTCCCCCAGCCAAATAGCTGCTCTCCCTTAAATTTCCACTCCCCCTCTCAACAG
This sequence comes from Discoglossus pictus, assembly GCA_027410445.1. NCBI lineage: Eukaryota > Metazoa > Chordata > Amphibia > Anura > Alytidae > Discoglossus > Discoglossus pictus. The sequence continues at coordinate 471,483,147 of CM050163.1, read as the reverse complement.
CATAAACCCATTATATACGGCATACACTAAATAAACAGCCAGAACCTTCTACACAATGCAGCATGACAAAATGACTCCTCAGCCCCTACTCCAATATCTAGCCAGCGTGAAATTAATAAGTAGCTGTAGCAATGTGTACTTAACTCTGAACACTTAAATAAAAGGCTATACAGGGGAACACAACCTATCCTCCTCTAGTACTCTTTTCCCAAACATACATCACCAGGTAAAATATTCACTTCTTACAGCTTGATGCAGATACATTTTCTCATAACATATTAATATCATAAGTGACTTTAAATACGATGAAGAGAAAGTATAGTATTTTTATTATATTATGGTAAAAATAAAATGTTTATGCTTTCACAAACAGGCCCATTTTAAAGGCCTCTCATAAAGGGCAATGGCATGGAGTGTATGGCTTTAGTGGAAGTTATGTGCAGTGACCCTTGAACTTAAAGGTTAAATCATCACTTGACAGTAAATAAATCTATGAGTGGAACAGTGTGTGTGTTTCAAGCTGACACGTAAATCCTGAAGGATTCTCTTGAAAGCATAAAACAGGTTTATACAAGTGAATAATGAATATGTTGGAAAATAAAAAATAGTAATATTCCACGACTCCATATACTGTATGTGAACTAATAGGGCTTGCATTATGGGCTGTGGTGCAGTTTTTCATTGCATCTAGAAGACCTTCCTAATTTCATGAAAGAAATAGACAAACATGATATTGCCAGAATTATCATATGGGTGCAAGGAAGTGGTAAACAGATCAGCTAACCACCATAGTGAATCGCCAAGGCAGTAACAACTACAAAAACAAAGGTACTTCAACACATATAATAAATATAGCCCAAATAAAATAAATAATAATATTAAAAGACAGAGCATTTAAATACAATACGAATGCAAAACATTTTTTTTCTCCTGCTGTTAAATGATGTTTATCTATTAGTGAGGTGTTTTCTGAATTTAGACCCTCATCCATATATTGTTACAAGAATGTTGAAAGGCAAGTGGAAAACTGTTTCCTTTTCATATTTCTGTGAATTTATAACTTTAGAGGCATTTTAGTAAGAAGATGCCAAGTGAAGGAATCCTTCCTTGCACTGCTGTAGATGTAATGAAGCCGCATCAACAGAGACTTTGGAACCCTTGGGTCATGTTTGACGTATACAACTGAAGCCAAATGTATAGGTTAGAACAATTGGCTGTAATGTTGTAAGTCTGGGGATCAAATTGAAGTGGTGTCTCTCTTTTTATGTATAATTCGTGTTCAACTCTGCATCTTCTCACAAGCTGCAGCATCTTTGGGTGTTCCCCATATGTTATGTATGGTGAGATGCATTTCCGGTGCAGAGCATGTTATCCCAGGGTGATGGAATCACTGGAGCCAAACATAGTTGCAGTCTGTATTATTTGTGGAGGCAAATTAGACCATCTTTACCCAAGCAAGGACGTATGTGTGTTGTGATTATGCTTTCAATACTTTGTTATTTATGCTGTATTTTACCTTGGGCCATAATTCCAACTCTCCTCTTGACCAATGTACAGTAACCCCTGACCTTCTGCTTGGGTCTTGGAATCTCCTGTCTGCCACAAGCCTCAAACATCTGTCAGTGACCCTGACCATGATTTTTGATTCCGGTTGGAAACAGACATATCTTCTGATATCCAGTCCTGAACTTTGTGCACAGAACAGCCTCTACTTTCTACCTTTGTTACTTGGATTCTCTTCGTGTTCAGCAACCACCAGTGAAGGAAATTCACAGAATAAAACAAAATATGTATAAATTGTAAAATGTTGAACATTGTTGGATTTGCACTGCATTACAATCACAGTCAGTTATTCCTCTGTTGCACACAGTCAGAGTAACCCTCACTCTTTCTTTTAAATATAGCTATTTGGTAAATATGATATATTTAGAACTGTAAAACTCAGCTACAAACCACAAGTCCTCAGAGCAATTTGTTTATCAGTCTCGTGAAATGTTATAGAACCTAAAGTTACTAAACTGTGTTTTATAATGTAATCTATCTATCTATCTATCTATCTATCTATCTATCTATCTATCTATCTATCTATCTATCCTTCTAATATCACATCAGTGGATTTACACAGTGAGTAGAAAAGTTATTTGGAAGCTTCCCTGTTTTTAATATTATAATAAACTACCTTTGTTTGCATATCTAAACATCATTTTATTAGCATGTGTTTAAAAGCTCTGATTTCACTCACTCAGACCTTCAAAAGAGTCCCTACAAATGTCTTCCCCCACAGCTCATGCATATAATGTTTCTATTGGTAAGAGATATACTGGCCACTTACATACTGTTTCTCATCAGCATGTTTTAAATGAGTGAGCTATCCGTGACTGTTTAGTAATCTAGATGAATAATCAGAGTATTGCAGTATATACTGATACCTTTTTTATTTAAAAAGCATATTTGTTGAAATGATGAGATTTCAAGAGTAACACCTCTCTTATTCAAGTCAGAAGCAATACTAAATAAATGTAATAAAGGGAACACACACACACACATATATATATATATATATATATATATATATATATATACATACGTAGCTCCTCTGTGAGCTGACTTGTCCAGGCCTGCGTTTCTGGACTCCCTTTCATTTCTGAAATACCACTGGACGATGATCCACAGGTACATGATCATTTCAGACATTGAGTTATCTATATATTGTGACACTGGAGGATTATCTATGTAAATGTTTACATGTACCTTTAAGACACTCTTATTCCACACTATAAAAAGATTTAAGCAGGCTTTAGAAATATATGATACCAGACTTCAAGTTTAAACAAGGGCATCACATACTAGAAAATGATGGCTCTTTTGACAAATAGTTTCAGAAGTGTATTAGAGATTTTAAAAAGGCAGAGCGCGGGGAGACAGGTCAGTCTTGACCTTATATGCACACAGCTACGGCTGTAAAAATAGCTATGGGAAAATGATATTTACAGTAGAGGGTTGTTTCCATTTACTTTTTCTGGCAACTTTCCAACCACTTCAGGACTAAGTATATCTCTGTTTTTTTTCTTTTCTTTTCTTTGTAAGTGTTAACATGTAAAAACAATAGGACAGACAATCTTGTTATGGAATTTGTTGCCATGTTAGTGTAGTGGAGGGCTAAAAAGAGCAATAAATAAAATGTTTCAGTTAAACATGCAGGAGTTTTAGTGACCTGTTTTCTCTCTTAGCTTCATGTCTTTGTGACTGACACTTTTAATGGTATTAGACACGTTAAATGGTATTTGACAGGTTTAACTGTATTTGTAAAATATTTTACGAAACAACCATTATAGTTAGTTGTAGCATCAAAAATAGTTGTAAAAAACTGAATAAAAATCACATATTTGTTTTATGACTTAGTTTGCTCACAGAAAAGACCGTAACAAAACAGATTTGCTTGTTTGTTTGTTTTTACAAATAGCAAATTTTCTTTTGTGATTTCAAAAGAGCTCATTTACATATTTAAAACTTTTTAATGAAAACTAAATTATATAAATTTAATAACATTAACACGAAAAAACAGCAAAATATAAGAATCAACGGGTGTGTATCATCATAATCTTAACAGTGATTTCAAAGAAACGTCAATTGAAGTGCTTCTGTTTCACGGTAACATATGCACTATAACCCACTAATTTTTCATGCAAAAATTATTTTGTAATGCTTAAAAAATTATTTTTAGTGCATCATGGAAATTGCTGCCCTACAGTCGCCCTTTGACTCTGATGAGAAATGAAAGAGAATGTAACAATGGTGTAGCAAGGGAATTCCCCAACAATTACTCTTTAACAATAGAAAATGGTGGGAATGGGGTTATGGTAAATTCAGTAGTTACTAGTAGCTAGAGCAACAAACTAGCAACAGGAGTAGGAAACTTGGGCCTCTATTAAATTCCAAGCCCGCAGTTGCCTTCATCCAGCCCGTAAGTCCTTGTAAGGGCTTGGAATTTACAGCAGTTACAGAGTGATTAGATTGAACAAGCCAGCAACTAGATGGCCGAAAGCCAAAACCGTAAACCATGTAATGTAAGTAGCATTTCAGGGCATGATCATGATCAATTAAGCAAGCCTGTAACTACCGATTTAGAAACAGCCAATAGTAATTGAGACCGTCATCATGACGTCAGTAACACATAGAGATTAAACCACAATCAATTAGTGTTTAGACGTCTGATTTGCGATCAGACTCGTAATCCAGAAATGTTGCAATATAAAAAAAAATCAATAAATCTACTATTCTAGTCCATGCGAGTTCAATAATATCTATGATTGCCGGGATCGATATAACACAGAAAATATTTTTTATTGCAGATTTGGGAGCTTGAGACTGTTGTGCAATTAATTCTAATGTTTTACATCGCTTTCCCTGTCTTTTAAATTGAAGTATTATTTTTTATTTACTTTTACAGCGCTACGAACAGGTGTTTTAACCCCCTTGCGAGTCCTCACTAGAACTCGTAGGATTTTTGGCTAAATTTGTCATTTACGGGTGTGAAAACAATTGCGGCTTGAGGAATTGTAGCAATTAAATCTCTATTTGCGATTGTAACATTTACAGGCTTGACAGATCAAAGGCTTAGATAGGTTGGGAGTAAAGATTTTGACAACAATAGGGATTTTCAGCCTGTGACCCGCAGAACGATTGCGGGTAAATAAAAGAGACCAATTTAATAGCAGTACCTACATTACGGGCTACAGTAATTGTGATTTTGACAATTTAATAGGGGCCTTGGAGTTTTAATGAATCAATGTTCAATTCTATTTGACTTGCCTATCAAATGGCACAGCAAAGCTCACTGTTACTGCAAAGTGAAAAGTACATATATAAATACATATATATATATATGCATGTCCCAGCTCAGCTTCCCAGAATGCAGTGTAATAACTGTTTTTCTTGGAATTCTGAACTGGAAGCAGGTTTTTTAACTTGCTGTAGACATTCAAATGTGAACACAGATGTACTATTAATTTACTATATATATATATATATATATAAATATATATACAATTAATTGTTATTAAAAGTATTAAAGAGCTGTTAGATAATTGAGCTTAAATGTATATCTAAGTTTTCCTGTTGTTACCTTTTCCTAATATAACACATACTGCTTATATCAGAAACACACATTACATTGAGTTATTCTCTATATACATACAGACTTATTTTATTGAAAAAATAAAAAACATTTCCACACCCCCATAGCTACCTACATTGGCACAGTGTACCTACCAATAGAAACACTGCCTTTGGGTAAATATTTTAACCCTTTACTAACCTTCCTGCCAGCAGCTCAATGCAGAGTTCCACATAGCAATGACAGTTAAAAACAGGACTGCACATCCCATGATTCTTTGGTGCAAAACTGCCTTTGCAGATGGATCCAATGTATCAGCTACCTGTGATTGGCAAAAATGAATTACGAATATTATGCTCATTTTAGCAGGGTTTTCCAGGGGTGCAAACTCAAAATCAACTGCTTGCAAACTCAAGAGATTTAGCAAACATCAGGGTGAGTTTGTTAATGTTTATGTTGGTATTTTTGCATGCAAGAAAATGTTTTCATGCACTACTGATCAGATGCATTGAAAATCCAAGAAACTTAAATATGCCTTTAAAAGTTAGGCACTGAAGCATAATCTTCAGAATATTTCCACTATTTATCTAGGATCAAAAATTTGCTTTCACAGTGGACGAGATAAGGAAGAAGACAATGCCCAGTTGATAAATAAAACAATAATAATAATCATAATGATAATAATAATAAAAAATTAGTATAGACTGGGACAGAGAACTGACAGATAAAAATACTGAACATACTGTAAATGGACAACGTTCAAATCCTTACTAAATATACATACTTATCACTATATACCATGTGGAAAAAAAAGTAGAAGGAGTAAACGACAACCCATGTGGCTTAATAATGTCTTAAAGATGAAGATGAGGAGTAAAAAACAAGCCTTTAAATTATACAAACAAGAGGGGACAGAGACTGCTTTATGTGAGTACAAGCAAATCAACAAAGCTTGCAAAAGGGCTATTAGACTGGCTAAAATCAAAAATGAAAAATGAGTTGCAAAGGAGAGTAAAACTAACCCTAAAATATTTTTTAAATATATTAATGGGAAGAAGGCCAGGAAGGAAGTTATAGGAACATTACAATGTGACACAGGCTGTCTGATAATTAGTGACCAGGAAAAGGCAGATGAGCTAAATAGGTTCTTTTCTTCGGTATACACAAGGGAGGTACCAGTGGTTGGGACACTGCAACATAATGGCGCTACACTACCTTCACCAAATAATTGGTTAACGCAGGAAGAAATCCGAAAGAGGTTGGAAAAAATAAATGTTCACATCTTATCAACCATGAAATGTCTGATGGCTTTTAATCGAAAAAAAAAAAAATCTCTTTCCATGTGAGGAGAAGTAAAAGCTATAGGCCGCAAGTCGCGGGATGTAGGCCGTAAGTCTGCGGGCCTGCTGTAGGCCTTCAGCGTGCTAGACTTATGGTGCTATTCAATTGGCCAATACCGCAAGTCCCGCCCCGATAGCCTAAATCGTAAACCAAGCCATCGTATATAGCATTTGCGAGTGTGAACATGATCAATTAAGCAAGACAGTAACTCCCGATGAAGAAACAGTCAATAGGAAAGGAGCCCGTCATCATGACGTCAGTAAAACATTGAGGTGGCATGTCAATCAGTTAGAGATTTTGGGTCAAATATACGATTGGACCCGCAAACCCGCAATGTACAAAATGTACAAAATAATAAAATTGAATAATGCCAATGTTGCGATTTTAGCAATCGTAACTCTTGCGCGAGTTAAAGATCAAAGGCTTGGACGGACTTTAACTTGCGATGGTAACCATCGCAAGTAATCGGAGGTCGGGGGCCCGTAACCCATTCGGAGCCCACAAAAAGACGCCAATTGAATAGCAAAACTAATATCGCCTAGAAAATGTGGAATGACTACATAGAAACACTTAACTAACTAAAGGCTCTCTTCTTCATTCTTTCATTCAGAAAATCAGTATGTATGTTTATGTTTCGTATGATTTTATAAATGCATTTGCGAGTCTTAAGTAAATAAAAAAAAAAAAAAAAAAATGAATAAATAAATGTTAATAAAGCCCCAGGTTCTGATGGAATACATCCAAGGGTACCGAGGAAACTGGGCTCTGTAATAGCAAAACCATTATATGTAACTAGCTACTTGCCCGTCAAAAATGACGGCAATAAAAAGTGAAGCCTGGCAATGTTGTTTGCCACACAATGGGAGCCTTTTCCCCTCTACTTTACTGGCCTTGCAATGAGCGCCTTTGGAGCTCATTGCGAGTCTCTCCCCCTGTCTACTTCCTCCCTTGTGTCTTATTTCCCCCCTCCTCTCCCTCCCTTGTGTCTCCTTCCGTCTCCTCTCCCTCCCTTGTATCTCCTGCCCCCCTGTGTTTTTACCTTCCACTCCCTCCCGTGTCTCTAAACCCCTCCCCTATGTCCCTTTCCCTCCTGTGTCTCTTTCCCTCTTCTCCCTCCCATTCATCTCTTCCTCTTCCCCCCCTGTGTCTCCCCCCTCCCCCGTGTCTGTTCGCCCCTGGCCTGTGTCTCTTTCCCCCTCTCCCTGTGTCTGTTCCCCCCTTCCTCGTATCTCCATTTCCCTCCCTTGTGTATCTTCCCCCCTGCACTCTCTCCCCTGTGTCTCTTCCCCCTCCTCTCTCTCCCCTGTGTCTCCTACCCCTCCTCTCACTCACCTGTGTCTCACCCCCCCTCTCCTCTTCCCGGACCCTCTTTCTGTGCCTCCTTCTCCCTTTGTCTTTCTTCCCCCCTCACCCTCTGTGTCTCTCCCCACTCTGTGTCTTCCACCCCTTCCTCTGTGTCTCCCCGTCTGTGCCTCTTTCCCCCTCTGTACCTCTCACCCCTTTCCCTCTGTGTCTCTTCCCCCCTCACCCTCTGTATCTCTCCTCCCTCTGTGCCACTTCACCCACCTCTCTCTGTGTCTCTCCCCCCTGTGTCTCTCCACCCCTTCCTCTGTGTCTCCCCCTCTGTGCCTCTTTCCCCCCTCTGTACCTCTTCACCCCTTTCCCTCTGTGTCTCTTCCCCCCTCACCCTCTGTATCTCTCCCACCTCTGTGTCTCTTCCCCCTCTCCCTCTGTGCCTCTTCCCCCCCCTCCCTCTGTGCCTCTCCCCCCCCTCCCTCTGTGCCTGTTCCTCCCTGGCCTGTGTCTCTTTCCCCTTCCTCTTGTCTCTTCCCCCCCATTTCCCTCCCATGTGTATCTTTCCCCTGTTCTCCCTCCCCTGTGTTTCTTCACCCTTCTCTCACTCCTGTGTGTCTTTTCCCCCTCCTCTAACTCCCCTGTGTCTCTTCCCCCCCTCCTCTACCTCCCCTGTGTCTCTTCCCCCCTCCTCTCCCTCCCCTGTGTCTCTTTCCCACCTCTCCCTCCCATGTCTCTTTCCACCTTCCCTGTGTCTCTTTCCCCCCTCCCCTCCTGTGTCTCTTCCCCCATCTCCCCCATGTCTCTTCCCCCCATTTCTCTTTCCCCATGTCTCTTCCCCCCCTCCCTCTTTGTCTCTCCCTCCTCCCTCTGTGTCTCTCCCCCCTCCCTCTGTGTCTCTTCCCCCTCCTTCTGTGACTCTTCCCCCTCTCTGTGTGTCTCTTCCCCCGTCTCCCTCTGTGTCTCTTCCCCCTCACTCTCTGTGTCTCTCCCCCTGTGTCTATTCCCCCCTCTCCCTCTGTGTCTCTCCCCTAGTGATGTCGCAAACATCAAATTTTCGGTTCGCGAACTGCGGACCTGAATTTCATCAAATGTTCGCGAACAGACGAACATCGGCGAACCGCCATAGACTTCAATGGGCAGGCGAATTTCAAAACCCACAGGGACTCTTTCTGGCCACAATAGTGATGGGAAAGTTGTTTCAAGGGGACTAGCACCTGGACTGTGGCATGCCGGAGGGGGATCCATGGCAAAACTCCCACGGAAAATTACATAGTTGATGCAGAGTCTGGTTTTAAGCCACCTAACATTCCTAAATTGTTTGGAATAACATGCTTTAAAACATCAGGTATGATGCTTCACAGTAACAGACCAATCTCCCCAATTAATGCACCACAAACAACCACAAACAGTCCCTTTACACAACCGCAAACTCCCCATTTGCACAAGGTTGGATACTAAGCTAGCCATGTCCCGTTCCTTGTCCTCACTGATGTCATTGAAGGTCTCTTCCTCCACCCAGCCACCAAGGCTCCCTGAAAGGTGACAACAAGCCCCCTGGGACGCCTGCTGTGTTTGGTCTTCCACCTCCTCAAAGCCACCTTCCTCCTCTGACTCCTCTTCTTCAGACTCCTCACTCTGCGTTGCCTCTGTCTGCGTTATTATAAGGTGTGTACTGTTAAGTAGTACTATTCCAATCGGTTTAATCCCTGTTACGTCCACTATTAGGGGACGTGTATATGGCATTGATTTTTGGAACAGGGAGATGGAAAAAGATGCTTGGTCGGACCTCCTAATTCAAATTTGGGGCACTGCGCGTGCAATCTAAGGTGCCACCAGATATGAGTGTCACTGTGCACTGGCAAAAGTTGGCAGAGTAGGGGCTGTAGGCCTCACACACACGCCTGTAGGCAGGCAACTGATATTCAATCGATTACAGAAAAAAAAGGGTTTTTTTTATGTCACTGTACACTACGGTTGCACCAGATATGAGTGTCACTGTGCACTGGCAAAAGTTGGCAGAGTAGATGCAATGGGCTTCACACACACGCCTGTAGGCAGGCAACTGATATTCAATTGATTACAGAAAAAAAGGGTTGTTTTATGTCACTGTACACTACGGTTGCACCAGATATGAGTGTCACTGTGCACTGGCAAAAGTTGGCAGAGTAGATGCAATAGGCCTCACACACACGCCTGTAGGCAGGCAACTGATATTCAATCGATTACAGTCAAAAAAGGGTTGTTTTATGTCACTGTACACTACGGTTGCACCAGATATGAGTGTCACTGTGCACTGACAAAAGTTGGCAGAGTAGATGCAATAGGCCTCACACACACGCCTGTAGGCAGGCAACTGATATTCAATCGATTACAGAAAAAAAAGGGTTGTTTTATGTCACTGTACACTAAGGTTGCACCAGATATGAGTGTCACTGTGCACTGGCAAACATTGGCAGAGCAGATGCAATAGGCCTCACACACACGCCTGTAGGCAGGCAACTGATATTCAATCGATTACAGTCAAAAAAGTGTTGTTTTATGTCACTGTACACTACGGTTGCACCAGATATGAGTGTCACTGTGCACTGGCAAAGGTTGGCAGAGTAGATGCAATAGGCCTCACACACACGCCTGTAGGCAGACAACTGATATTCAATCGATTACAGAAAAAAAAAAAGTTGTTTTACGTCACTGTACACTACGGTTGAACCAGATATGAGTGTCACCGTGCACTGGCAAAAGTTGGCAGAGTAGATGCAATAGGCCTCACACACACGCCTGTAGGCAGGCAACTGATATTCAATCGATTAGAGAAAAAAAAAGGGTTGTTTTACGTCACTGTACACTACGGTTGAACCAGATATGAGTGTCACTGTGCACTGGCAAAAGTTGGCAGAGTAGGCCTCACACACACGCTAGCAGGCAGGCATATGCAATTAGATTACACAGAAAGAAATAATAAAATAAAATAAATGATGTTCTAGCCCTAAAAAGGGCTTTTTTGGTTGCTGTCCTTGCAGCAGATATCAAATGAGTCCATTAGGTGTGTAGTGAAAGCTAAATACACAGCCTGGCTATCTATTTCCCTATTAAATCAGCAGCAGGTAGAATATATGTCCTCTCTCAACAAATGTAGCTTCAGATGGAAGGCCCTGGACGGTAGTGTATGCTGCTGATTGGCTGGAATGTGTCTGCTGACTGTAAGGTGCAGGGTCAAAGTTTCCTCAATGATAAAGAATAGGGGCGGACCGAAAAGCGCACGTGTTCGCCGTTCGTTGCGAACGCGAACATGCGAAAATCGCCGCAAATAGTTTTCCGGCGAACTGTTCGGGACATCACTACTCTCCCCCCCCTCTGTGTCTCTTCCACCCTCTCCCTCTGTGCCTCCTCCCCCTCTCCCTCTGTGTATCTTCCCCACTCTCCCTCTGTGCCTCTTCCCCACTCTCCCTCTGTGCATCTTCCCCACTCCCTCTGTGTCTCTTCTCACCCTCCCTCTGTGTCTCTTCCCCCCTCACCCTCTGTGTCTCTCCCCACTCTGTGTCTTCCACCCCTCTCCCTCTGTGCCTCTTCCCCGCCTCTCTCTGTGTCTCTCCCCGCTGTGTCTCTCCACCCCTTCCTCTGTGTCTACCCCCTCTCTGTACCTCATCACCCCTTTCCCTCTGTGTCTCTTTCCCCCTCACCCTCTGTATCTCTCCCCCCTCTGTGTCTCTTACCCCTCTCCCTCTGTGCCTCTTCCCCCCTCTCCCTCTGTGCCTCTTCCCCCCTCTCCCTCTGTGCCTGTTCCCCCCTGGCCTGTGTCTCTTTCCCCTTCCTCGTGTCTCTTCCCCCCCATTTCCCTCCCATGTGTATCTTCCCCCTGTTCTCCCACCCCTGTGTTTCTTTCCCCTTCTCTCACTCCTGTGTGTCTTTTCCCCCTCCTCTCACTCCCCTTTGTCTCTTCCCCCCCTCCTCTACCTCCCCTGTGTCTCTTCCCCCCTCCTCTCCCTCCCCTGTGTCTCTTTCCCACCTCTCCCTCCCATGTCTCTTTCCACCTCCCCTGTGTCTCTTTCCCCCCTCCCCTCCTGTGTCTCTTCCCCCTTCTCCCCCATGTCTCTTCCCCCCATGTCTCTTCCCCCATGTCCCTTTCCCCCCTCCCTCTGTGTCTCTCCCCCCCTCCCTCTGTGTGTCTCCCCCCGTGTCTCTCCCTCCTCCGTCTGTGTCTCTTCCCCCCTCCTTCTGTGCCTCTTCCCCCTCTCTCTGTGTCTCTTCCCCCCTCTCCCTCTGTGTCTCTTCCCCCTCACCCTCTGTGTCTCTTCCCCCCTCTCCCTCTGTGCCTCTTTCCCCCTCTCCCTTTGTGCCTCTTCTCCCCCTCTCCCTCTGTGCCTGTTCCCCCCTGGCCTGTGTCTCTTTCCCCTTCCTCGTGTCTCTTCCCCCCCATTTCCCTCCCATGTGTATCTTCCCCCTGTTCTCCCTCCCCTGTGTCCCCTGTGTTTCTTCCCCCTTCTCTCACTCCTGTGTGTCTTTTCCCCCTCCTCTCACTCCCCTGTGTATCTTCCCCCCTCCTCTACCTCCCCTGTGTCTCTTCCCCCCTTCTCTCCCTCCCCTGTGTCTCTTTCCCACCTCTCCCTCCCATGTCTCTTTCCACCTCCCCTGTGTCTCTTTCCCCCCTCCCCTCCTGTGTCTCTTGCCCCTTCTCCCCCATGTCTCTTCCCCCATGTCTCTTCCCCATGTACCTTTCCCCCCTCCCTCCGTGTCTCTCCCCCCCTCCCTCTGTGTGTCTCCCCCTGTGTCTCTCCCCCCTCCTTCTGTGTCTCTTCCCCATTCCCTCTGTGCCTCTTCCCCCTCTCTGTGTGTCTCTTCCCCCTCTCCCTCTGTGTCTCTTCCCCCTCACCCTCTGTGTCTCTCCCCCCCTGTGTCTCTTCTCCCCTCTCCCTCTGTGTCTCTCCCCCCTCTGTGTCTCTTCCACCCTCTCCCTCTGTGTCTCTTCCCCCCCTCTCCCTCTGTGCCTGTTCCCTCCTGGCCTATGTCTCTTTCCCCTTCCTCGTGTCTCTCCCCCCCCCCATTTCCCTCCCATGTGTATCTTCCCCCTGTTCTCCCTCCCCTGTGTTTCTTTCCCTTTCTCTCACTCCTGTGTGTCTTTTCCTCCTCCTCTCACTCCCCTGTGTCTCTTCCCCCCTCCTCTACTTCCCCTGTGTCTCTTTCCCACCTCTCCCTCCCATGTCTCTTTCCACCTCCCCTGTGTCTCTTCCCCCCCTCTCCTCCTGTGTCTCTTCCCCCTTCTCCCCATGTCTCTTCCCCATGTTTCTTTCCCCCCTCCCTCTGTGTCTCTCCCCCGTGTCTCTCCCCGCTCCATCTGTGTCTCTTCCCCCCTCCCTCTGTGAATTTTCCCCCTCTCTCTGTGTCTCTTCCCCCCTCTCCCTCTGTGTCTCTTCCCCCTCACCCTCTGTGTCTCTCCCCCCTGTGTCTCTTCCCCCTCTCCCTCTGTGTCTCTCCCCCCTCTGTGTCTCTTCCACCCTCTCCCTCTGTGCCTCTTCCCCCTCTCCCTCTGTTTCTCTTCCCCACTCTCCCTCTGTGCCTCTTCCCCACTCTCCCTCTGTGCATCTTCCCCACTCCCTATGTATCTCTTCTCACCCTCCCTCTGTGTCTCTTCCCTCTCCCTCTGTGTCTCTTCCCTTTCCTGCTCTTCCCTCCTTATGTACCGCGCATGCGAAATGTGCGGCTTACGCAGAGATCTGCACCTGCGCGGCTACTGCTGCGCAATGCGCAGTTCACAATCACTGCTGCGCAATGCGCAGTTCACGATGCGCATTGCGCATGTGCGCGATACAATCGCCTTTGCGATTGGATCATTGGCAAACTGCGATTCGTCACAAGCCTGACGACGAATCGCAGTTTGACAATTATAATATGTGATTGTTAAAGATTCACTCAACACATGGTCTCTCCCAGATGATACTTATATTTAAGAAGGGAGCAAGAGCAAATCTGGGGAATTATAGTCTCACTTCTGTAGTGGGAAAGCCTTTAGAAGGGTAATATACAAGAATATGTCTATTTAAACAAGATTATAAGTAGGAATCAACACAGATTTATGATCGATAGGTCATGTCAGACAAACCTAATTAGTTTCTATGAAGAGGTTAGTAGCAACTTGGATCAAGGCAAGTCAGTGCATGTAGTTTTTATTTTATTTTGTAAAGGCCTTTGATACAGTGCCACATGGGAGACTATTGAGAAAACTAAGGGGTACAGGAATTGCAGTAAATATCTGCTGATGGATTGAGAGCTGGCTAAACGACAGGAAGCAAAGGGTTGTTGTAAATGGGATATACTCAGATTGGACTAATGTGTTAAGTGGGGTCCCTCAGGCTTCAGTATTAGGTCCTTTCCTTTTTAACATATTTATTAATGTATTAGAAGTAGTATTGGAAAGTAGTGTCTCCATTTTTGCTGATGACACTAAGCTTTGCAGGGTAATTAAATCAGATAATGATGTACTTTCCCTCCAAAGGGATTTGCATAAATTAGAGAAATGGGCGACTCAATAGCAGATGAGATTTAATACGAATAAATGTAAAGTTAGCATTCTGGGAAGGAAAAATAGCCATGCAATTTATATTCATAATGGAGCAAATCTAGGGGTATCAGATATTAAAAGGGATTTGGGAGTACTTGTGGACAACCACCGAAGTAACAGTGTTCCATGCCAAGCAGCAGCTGCATAGGTAAGTTAAATATTAGCATGTATTAAGAAGGGTATAGAAGCAAGGGAAGCAAATATAATTCTCCCACTATACAAAACCCTAGAACGCCCCCATTTTGAAAAAGTACAGAGAAGGGCAACTAAACTAATAAGGGGAATGAAGGGCCTAAAATATGAAGAAAGATTAACCAAATTAAACTTATTTTCTCTAGAAAAAAGGTGTCTAAGATTATGATTAGCTTATATAAATATATCCAGGATCAATACAAGGCTTTGTCAAGTGGGCTTTTTGTACCAAGAGGTTTTCATCTGACAAGAGGACATCCTTTCAGATTAGAAGTAAAAATATTTCACCTTAAAAAAAGAAAAGGGTTCTTCACAGTAAAGGTGGTTAATCTGTAGAATTCTCTATCAAAGGTGGTGGTGACAGTGGATACGATAGATAACTTTAAAGAGGGATTGGATAATTGTTAAATAAAAAGGGCATTCAGGGTTATTCTGGATAGTTAGAGAAGGAATAAAGATCCAGGGAGGAGTTCGATCTCCAATATCTAGCGTCAGGAAAGAATTTTATATATTTTGTTTCCCTTTTGAGACAATTGGAAAAGTTTCATTGTTTTTTTGTTTTGTTTGCCTGTTTGCCCTGCATTAATCCGCATATTGCAGATCGTAGGACATCTAAAAAGGTTGAACTTGATAGACTAAAGGTCTTTTTTTCAACCTCAATTACTATGTAACCATGTATTATTATCGTTTATTTGTAATGTGCCAACATATTCCGTATAAAATTTCCATATAAAAGAATGTAACCACTGGGATTCTATTTATGGACACTGGGTTGCCTTTATGTAACAAGTGGAAACCATCAGTGAGATCTGGAGGGGTCAGGGGACATATTAAATTACAGCCTTGTAAGTCCAACTCGTAAAATGTGAGGGGTGTGTGTTTCAAATTTGTCCATTTTAAGTCACTTTTAAATTAGAATGGGCTGTGAGCTACGAGCGAGAGACTCTATTTCGTAAACAAGTTTTTGGCCAACGGAGTTGCGTACTTGCACACAAACAATTAAGCAAGCATGTAGTTACCAGTTCAGATGGAGCCAATGGAAAAAGAGATTATTAGCGTTACGTCACTGAAAAAGGGGAGGGTAGATTTCGAAGTCCTACGGACCCACATTCCAGATGTACAGTAATGCAATATTAATAAAGCCATAAATATGTTATTCTATTACATGCGAGTTACAGTATATGTCTTAACACATTGATTGCAGGGATTGATATAACGCAGAAGATAAACATGAAATAACGTATTTTTCAGGGCCGATTTGCGGGCTTGAGAATGTTGTGCTATTAATTCTAAGACCTAACATCACTTTCCCTTATAATAAATGTACAGTAGAGTGTTGTTATTTGCATTACAAGTACTACGTATTGGACTTATCAAGCACACGTTGGCCTTTGGGCTCCATTTACGTGTTACGTGATTACTCTCGAGTGACCACATTGCAATTTAAGAGCTGAATTGAACAAGTAGGGTTACGGGCTTGTCGGATCAAAGGATTTTCGTGCGCAAAGTTCAACATTGCTCAGTCTTGCGTCGGCTGCGAGCATGGTTACAGGGCTAATTTTGAATGGCATAGTCAAAGTTCAGACATAAACCCATTAGAGATCCTGTAGCAGGACCTGAAACAAGCAGTTAATACTCAAAATCCTACCAATATTTCTGTGAAGTTGTTGTTCAGTCAGGTCTGAGTCTTTGTTACCTTGTCAACTGTAGGAAGTCTGTTCATGTCTGTTGTTTCCATAATACTATCTATACATCTTATCATCTGCTGTCTTCTCTTCCTTTTGATTTCCATATTTCCTAGTATCACTGTCATCTCTCGTGAATATTGTCTCATATGTGGCCAAAATATTTGAGTTTTAGCTTTACTTTCAATACTTTCATTGAGGTCTGATTTTATTTTCTGGAGT
This sequence comes from Discoglossus pictus, assembly GCA_027410445.1. Lineage (NCBI taxonomy): Eukaryota > Metazoa > Chordata > Amphibia > Anura > Alytidae > Discoglossus > Discoglossus pictus. The sequence goes on along the minus strand of CM050163.1, from coordinate 471,466,739 downwards.
ATTAATGGTGTAATTTTCTTGCAGTCCGGGGAACTATTAATATCCAACATCACAATAAATAAAAGTTAATCCTCCAGCTCGCAGCCTTCCTTATGGTGCAGCTCTCATAGCTGTATATTATTACTGGGAAGACCATAGGTCTGAGTATATGGACCTTTGTTGACAATGTGAGGTATTTGCTCTATAATATGTTGTCCAGATTTGCTATAGCTCTCCACCCAAGCAGCAAATGTCTTTTGATTTCCTGGTTACAGTCCCCATCCGCAGGAAAATAAAATCTGTTACTGCCTCTATGTTCTCCCAATCTTTTTGCCAGGTATCAATAGAGCTGATTGACACAATCTTAGTCTTTTTGATGTTAGACAGAAAACCAACTTTTACACTTCCTTCTCTCACCTTCATCAACAGGCTCCTCAGCTCCTCTTTATTTTCATCAGAGTGGTGTCACCCACCTGTCTGAGGTTGCTGACATTCTCCCACCAATTTTATTTATTTAATTCATCTAGCCAAGCGTTTTTCACGTGTGTGACGATCCGTGAGTAGGGGCTATACAACCCCTGAGCCACCTGCTATAGTCTACAGGTTATCTACCCACAAGGACCGTTTGGTTCTTTGAAATCTCTGCACCAGCACACTGATATCTGGCTTCTGCATCCGACAGAGCCTCTCCATCAGGAATCAGCATTTCCATGAGTTCTAATAACCTTCCTGTGGTAGTGAAGAGGACAGGTTACTTGTAGGTTGGATATAGGTTCATTATTGCAGCCACCAGGAACTGAATCAGAAATACACAATTTCTATGTATCTCTAAGTGAACTGATTTTTTTTTTTTAAATGAGGAGGCAGAGAGGGAGTGTACACAGCACAACAATGGGGGGCATACAATTACAGGAGATGACCCCACATCCTGAGATAAATTGGATTAACTCCAATACAGATCCTGCCATCTCTAGCACATATCAGACGGGATTAATTTTATATGGCAGTCTGATATCTGGCCTCCTCTCTTCCTGATGGGATTAGCTTAATCTGGCAAACAATGGAACAAAGCGGGTTTACAAATACAATAGAGGTGTTTATACAGATTATCCATTGTTGGAGACAAGAACTCTGGTGGCTCAATAGCCCAACACCCTGAGAAAAAAAGGGCTGTGACAACATGTTTAATAATATGGTGATAATATACAGCATTGTCATACTCCTTTCCCAATCTGGAACCAGTTAGTTATTCCATGCTTGGTTCTAATTGTTATTTATTGGCCCCTCAACAGATTCCTCAGGAGACATGACTTGGTATCCCCATTTCTTGCTACAGTTTGTTATGGTCCATACAGTCAACGCCTTTAGAGTAGTCAATGAAGCAGACATATTTATATGTATGGAACCCCTTGCCTTTTCCGTTATATAGCAGATGTTGGCAATTTGATCCCTGATGCCTCTGTCTCTTCTGAATTTAATTTGTACATCTTGCATTTCTCGTTCCATAAATTGCTGGAGCCTAGCTTAAAGACTCTTGAGCCTTACCTTGCATTTTTCTTTTTTGGAACTCGAATATACATTGACCTTTCCAATCCAATCCAATAGCTACTGCTATGTTTTCCAAAATGTGATGGCATTTTGAGTGCAGTATCTTGACATCATTATCTTGTAAGATATTAAACAATTCAGCTGAGATATTAACTGTTAGAAAAAAAGCCTTTATACGTACAAGTAAATGCTGCCATGTGTTACATTTCAGGGCTGGTTCGCCGAGAAGACATGCTGCCACTTTACAAGTCAAGAATAACCACGTCTGAATCTTAGCCATTTGATTATGTCAGCCAGCAAATGTCCCCTTTTATGTGGTCTCTTGGCTTCTGTCTATTTTCCATCTGCTGAATGTGGGTTGTTCTAGAACCTTGATTGTCTTCTTCTACTGAAAGTTTACTTATAGAATCAGTCAAGACACATACCTGCCTGAGAAAGGTGTATGCTTTCCTGGAGTGTTGTTTGTACTTGAGTTTGACCATGGCTTGTGTTTGTATTACTCTTTGTATTGCTGTTTGTTCCTAACCTTCGGCTTTTAATTGAACTCAACCACTCCTGGAGCTTTGGCTTGCTTCCTGGATTGTGATTGAACTTAGCCTGAGCTGGATCTTTGGCTTATTATTTGTACTTTGTTTGTACACAACCAGAACTGGACATTTGGCCTGTGTTCCAGGATGTCTGGCTATAGGTCGGTGAATAAACTGTTACAAATATCTGTGATATTAATGTCCTTGTTGTATAGTTCTTAAGTATATATTCCTGCTGCCACCTCTTATTTTTTGCAAATGAAGGGCTTGGTGAAAGCCAAAGGAAAGGAGATGGCTGAATAGCGACCTCCCAGCACAAGCTCGAAAGTGAACTGATATGTGCCAGGATGGGTGTGGCTGGACATGCTTATGAAAAGTAGGAGGGGCACCTCCCTCAATCTCCAGGCTACACCTGGACATTTGTGGTAGGACCCCCCTCATGTTGTAGCTGACAGTGGACTTATAGAAAGCTACATTGGTTAAGAGTGTAACCTTGGACATGGCAAAAATGCTTAGGGTCTATGGGCCGCAATCTTCAATTGAGGGCTTGCAGTTGTAGTGGCTCTGGGCTGAATATGCATGAAAGGCTTATGGAAAACCACATGGTTTAGTAGATATGGTCCAGAATATGCACAAAGGGTTATGGAAAGCCACATGGCTTAGTAGATAGGGGACAGAATATGCATGAAAGGCTCATGCAAAGCTGCATTGTTTAGCAGATATAGGCCAGAATAAGCATGATAGGCTTGTGAAAAGCTGCATGTTATAGCAGATGGGGGCCTAAAAGTACAATCTAGGGAGCTAAAAAGTGGTATTTAATTAGTAGATATAGGCCAAAATTACAATATAGGGCAAGGTGAAAGCTAAAATCAGTACCTGATATGAATGTGATGCAGCAGGCATGGCTCTCCAGCAATGCAAATGCCCGTACGGACATTAGGAAAGGGCTGAAATGGAAGCAGAAATGTTAGGAGGATTCTTCTCTGGATCGGTAGCTGAAGGTTGCGTTGGTGCTACCTGATACCTTGATAGTCTGTTCGAGGGCTAGGGAGATCCAGAGAAGGGCACTGGTTAGTGGATAGGGCCTAAAATCTGCAAATGAAGGGCTTGGTGAAAGCCAAAGGAAAGGAGATGGCTGAGTAGCGACCTCCCAGCACAAGCTCGAAGGTGAACAGAGATGTGCCAGGAAGGGTGTGGTCGGACGCGCTTAGGAAAAGCTGGAGGGGGCCCGTTCACAATCTCCAGGCTACACCTGGACATTAATATGTTTAATGGCACCACTGTTTAATAAATCTTGCTTAATGTGTTTAATTACCATTGCATTTTTACAATAAAGAAATCTTCTGGTTAAGACATAAGTGATGTTACTATATTCTTTTGCAGGATGCTGGTATTTCCATGCTCTGTTTGAAGCGGTCTTATCTGAGGCAACCAGAAGCATTCTGTCTAATCCAGTTGGTGAGGTGTGGCAAGGAATCCAGGGCACAGATGGATAGATGACCCTCTGCCATGACACAATCTCCTACAATTAAAATATATTTGATATATGATTTAAAATATATTTGATGCTATGTCCAGTAGATGCTGCAGATCCGCATATAACTGGCCAGCTTTTGCCCCTTCAGCATCTGTGATTGAAGTGTAGGCTAATCATTATGATGTTGAAAGGATTGCCTAAGATTCAAATTGTGATCATTCTATAATTTTTTGGGGTCCACTCATTGCGTCTGATAATCATCTGTGAAGTGGCCCATTCTTGTCAATTTTATCTCAGCAATTCCAAAGAAGTTGATGTTTAGTTTTGACACCTCACCCATAACCATGCTGAGTGTTCCCTGACTCAAAAATACTTTTTCCCAGCACCGTTTAAGAGTGTATACTATCACCCAAGAAATAATGTGAGTAACATTGTGAGTTCAGCCAAGACTGATAACATTTGGAGTCCAAGCCGGACACTTGAACTGAAGTCCACAGAAATGGACCAGGAATTTATCCTGATCACAAGTCTGATTGAACAATTAGTGCAGCTGGTGAGGAAGCTTAGATGCATGATTCATTATGACCCACAACATATAATCTCTCTTCCATTTACTCATGTTAGGGTGAAAGCACCCATGTCTTGAATAAGGTAAGTGCACTTTAGTCTCAATCAAAGGATTCTGTACTAGTGATATCATTTATATCTTATAGCCATCTTATAGCTCTTCAGCCATAGTTGAACTGACAAGCTAGTTGGTAACACTAGGTTTCCAGGCAGGGCAGTTAATGGCAAAGATATCCATAAAGAGAAGAGAAGCTTAGAATTAGACAGTCTGAAGGTCTGTTGCATATGGCAGACAAGTACAGAATCCAAAAGACAAGCAAGGGTTATACACTGAAGAAATAAATCAGAATACACGCCAAGTCAGGCACTGGAATCTCAATTACTAGAGAACTGAGGTTCACCCGGTCTCCCTTTTATGGCTAAAGTGAAATAATGGGTTTTAGCAATCAACTTTGTGATTAGCAGCTCAGTGTCAGGCTGGGATACTCATTAGTCTGTGTACAGATCATCACAACCAGCCTCACCACAACTATGAATGGCAGTCTATGAGATATCACACAATACCAGAGATATATATTTCTAATTTGTATTGTAAATGTGCTGCTAGTAATCATACTGTAGAGAGTCACTTGATCTCCAGTTTGTATTTGGTCAGGGACTTATGAGTGTAGAAATGTTTATCCAAAGTAGTGAGGGATCTGAACAGGATCAGTGTTCTAAATAACAGTTGTGAACCTATCAAATTAAGTTGAAACTGCATTGGACTGAGAACATATTCTGTCCTAATGTAGACTTCAAAGCTATAGGTTTCTATCTAGAGGTGCCTGGGCAATGACACCATGGTTGAACCAAGGTTAAGGTGTAGTTTAGGTCCAAGACTAAAAGGACTTTGGGGATCATGGAGATTCCAAAAGAAGAGCTGGTCTGTCATGGTCGTAATGGGCCGTAATGGATAATTGGACTAAAAGATTCCAGGATTTTACTACAAAGAAATAGTAAAAGCTTTTTCAAGAAAATAACTAAGTTGCTTTTGCTCTCATTCTTTCTTAGATTCAGTATACAAAACAAACAACAAGCTTACCTCTGTTACTCCTCAGACACGCATGTTATGACTCATACATTGTTCTAAGATTTTGCCATTACCTTATTATATGAGGGTGGAGTGTGTTCTTTGGGAGACAAAAATGAACCTATTTGGGTTAATTTTCTGTAACAAAACTCCATAAGAAGGAATATAATCACTGATATTACAGTTTATGGACAGTGGGTTACATTCTGTAATAGAGAGATCAGAGGCATCTCTCTTTTAGGACAGGGATGGAACTATCAAAAAAGCTGTGTATGTGCAGACGTCCTGTTAAAAAGATCAAAGAGAAGCTTGAAACAGGACAGTACAGATTCAAGGCAGCTCAGTGATTAGTTCTGTAATGTATTTTGTTCAATTACTTTCTAAGAACATTGATCTATATTCTATTGCCCAATTTGTACATTTATACACACTCAAAACTGCTCTTAATATTGTCACAGATTCTATTAGCTACTTGCAATCCGATTACCCACCAGCAAAACCTATAAAACAGGCCTTAGAACACCATTAGTTTTAGCACAGCTTGAATATTACAAGCTCTAAATAATTACACAAAATCGACATTCTATTAGACCCGTAGCTCTAGCTAGCAAATAAAGTCTGACCCAAAACTGAAAAAAGTTTCTGTCAAAAATATTGCCAGTGCTAAATAGGACTTGCAAGGGCTTTTTCAAACACTTATTAGCTCTGTAACAGCTATTAAACACACAATACTGTACTTTAAAAGCATGGGAAGGCATGGAAATACATTAGAACTAATTGCACAACAGTCTCAAACCCATAAATATGCAACTAAAACTATCATTTTTAAATGTTATTTCTGAGTAATATTGATCCCAGGAGTCAAGAGGTTAATGCATATCATGAAACCCACATGGGCTAAAGATGATTTAATGCATTTTATAGGGTGCTAGATTGCTTGATTGCGAGAAGTCTAAATAAGTCAAAATTGTTTTTGTTGCCCATAGAATGTACTTAAAAATTACAACTCAGATGGAGAAATAAATGTGCACATGCTGTCAAAAGGTCCAGTAAATTCTTAAAACAAAAAACATAATGGTAAATAAAAATATCCTTAAAATGCACAAGTACATTTTAAATTCAGTTAAACAATATATACATTTTAATACGTTTTAAAATATTTCACTGCACTGCTTTTAATGACATGATTCTAAAACTAAAGAAAATATATTGAGCCATGCATAAGACTATCCTGTGGAGAAAACCACAATAGGCTTTTAAATACATATCTAGGTTCCCTGGACTATAAGTGCATCTGATAGAGGAGAATCAGTTGTGTATGAAAACATTTTTTTTCATGAAGAAACACCAAGATAAACATTATTAAATTTATCCCAAAGGTTTGTTTCTATGTTGCTTGTTGCTGCTGTATGCCCTGAGATTGAAATAACAATTTTTGTGCTGGAATGAATTTTTTTTTATTAACTAAACTAGATTATGGGCAAAATGTTTTTAGAAGTTAAAAAGTAAATGCAGCCTTAGCTTTGTCCTCAGGAGATTTTGTCCTTGTGACCCATTGAGCTTTTAAGTTACTGCTGAAACTCTGACAGCTCTAGATGCCAAATTTACATTATGTAGCTAGAAACTTTTTTTTCAATGGCTCCTTCCATCTAAGGAATTTAATCACCAGAAATTTTTTTAAATATACTATATTTGTCATTTAACGTTAATGTCTACAGAATTCTAATCTGTGCAGCCTTGTTTGACCTTCCTGGATTTTTCTTGCTTTCTTGGACACAGATCTCTGTTTTGTGATCACTCTTCATGTTCCTCTCGTCACCGGGTTGTGGGGAGGCTGGTGGACGTTTAAGAAAGCAGGTAAGTGGGGTCTACTAGAATTCTTTACAAATAGATACACTGTTATTCTGATGTTAAGGTTTTCGATTTGTGAAACTGCTAAGGGATGTGAAGCAAAATGGCCATCACTAATGACAGGGAAGTTCAATTGTATAGGAAACATAGGGCTGGATGGATCACATCCCACATTCTGTAGTGGATTGTCCATATCAGTTGACCATATACCTCATTTAAATTATTTGTGTTCTCCCTGATTATTGTACCCTCTGTGCTGGAGCTTGTTTTCTAACATCTTGAATCCTGCGGCGGCTGGTGCATAGGGGCAAATGGGCAACCGCCCTCCCAAAATTAATGCACTGACTTAATCCCCCCATCATTTACTTAATTGTATAATTTATATAATAAAAAAAAAAAAATGTTTTATCATGATAAGTATTCTGTTATTTTAATAGCTACTGCTGTCAATTTACATTTCAAAACACTCTGTGCTGCAGTTAAACACACTGACTTATCACATCTAGCCTCCTGCTGGTGACTTGCCTAGTAATACAGATCAGGGTACATGTGAGAATTAAAAACACAATGCTGTCTATTCCCAAACTGTGCTCTAACTGATAGAGCTGAGCCTGTCTGTCAAACACAGCATCACCCAATCAGAATGGCCGGGAGGGAAAAGTCCCGTATCCTACAGGGACTGCACCTTCCCCCGGAAGTGAATAAATTGGTGCAATCTCAATAAGGTTTATTGAAAAAACAACAACTCCCAGCTCACAGTGCATGCAGATAGAGGGAGCTGCGTGTAAAGCTACAGTTTTCTCAATACTCTGGTAGTCTGACTATACTGCTCCACACACCAAGCTTGTGACCTGTCTGTCACCACCCTGGCCTATACCAGACAGAAGCAGCTGCAGAGCTCAGGTGAGTCCATATCCCTCTCTGTGTCTTGCTGTTGTTGTTCTGTCCTTCAGTCATGTCTGACTCTCAGTGACCACATGGATGCAGCACACCAGGTACATCTGTCTGTGTTTCTGGTTGTGCTTATCCACATGGTTTTCATGTCAAATATACTGGAGTGGGTTACCAGTTCCTACTCCAGTGGACTGCATTTTGTCTGACCTCTCTAAAATGACCTGCCCATCTTGGGTGACCCTTCATGATATAGCTCACAGCTTCTTTCAGGCAACAAGCCCCTTCACCATGACAAGGTAGCGATCCAGAAGGGGTCTTGTGTCTTAGTCTCTCTCTATGTACATATGTATTTATAAGGAGAGGGTATACTTACTTTTGGGGGAGATCAATTATTGTATGTGTAAGATATATATAATGTGTGTGTGTGTGTGTATATGGGTAAATATATATATATATATATGTGTGTGTGTATATATATATATATATATATATATATATATATGTGTGTGTATATGTGTATATATGTGCATGCGTGTGTATATAAAGCGATACTTTAGTGTATGGTGAGCACTAGAGTGAGAAAAGCTCTCCACCCTACAGAAAACAAATAATATATTAAGAAGCCCATTTGAATGCCTATAAGGCGGGGACATGCAAATGAGAATACACTCACTCTTTTAGTCGTCCTATGTATAGATACTCCATTCTCTGCTGTGGAACTCTGCAGCTCCTCCAGGGTTACCTTAGTTCTCTGTAATGCCTCTCTGATTAATGCCCTCCTTGCTTGGTCCGTGAGTTTTGGTGGGCGGCTGTCTCTTGGCAGGTTTGCTGTTGTGCAATGTTCTTTCCATTTGGTTATGATAGATTTGATGGTTATCCTGGGGATCATCAAAGATTTGTCTATTTTTTTATAACATAACCCTGACTTGTACTTCTCAAGAACATTGTCCCTTACTTGTTTGGAGAGTTCCTTGGTCTTCATGGCAGTGTTTGGTTAGTGGTGCCTCTTGCTTAGGTGATACAAGCCTCTGGTGCCTTTCAAAAAAGGTGTGTACATGACAGATCATGTGACACTTAGATTGCACACAGGTGGACAACATTTCACTAATTATGTGACTTCTGAAGCTAATTGGTTGCACCAGAGCTTTTTATGGGCTTCATAACAAATTTTCTGTTTTCTATTTCTAAAAAATAGTTTTATGTATATATGTTTCTCATTTCACTTCACCAATTTAGACTATTGTGTTCTGATCCATCACATAAAATTCAGATTAACGAAACATTGAATTTAAGGCTGTAATGTAACAAAATAGGTGAAAAGTCAAGGGGGTGAATACTTTTACAAGACACTGTATAATGTGTGCATATATATATATATATATATATATATATATATATATGTATATATATATATAATGTGTGTGTCTGTGTGTGAAAAAAGTATTTGATCCTCTGCTGATTTTAAACGTTTGTCCACTGACAAAGAAATGATCAGTCTATAATTTTAATGATAGGTGTATTTTAACAGTGACCGACAGAATAACAATAAAATAAAGATAAATGCATGTCAAAAAAGTTATAAATTGATTTGCAGGTAATGAGGGAAATAAGTATTTGCCCCCTTCAACTTAGTACTAAGTGGCAAAACCCTTGTTGGCAATCACAGAGGTCAGATGTTTCTTGTAGTTGGCCACCAGGTTTGCACACATCTCAGGAGGGATTTTGTCCCATTCCTCTTTGTAGATCCTCTCCAAGTCATTAAGGTGTCAAGGCTGATGTTTGGCAACTCGAACCTTCAGCTCCCTCCACAGATTTTATATGGGATTAAGGTCTAGAGACTGGCTAGGTCACTCCAGGACCTTAATGCACTTCTTTTTGAGCCACTCCTTTGTTGCCTTAGCTGTGTGTTTTGGATCATTGTCATGCTGGAATACCCATCCATGACGCATTTTCAATGCCCTCGCTAAGGGAAGGAGGTTCTCTCCCAAGATTTGACTTTACATGGCACCGTCCATCGTCCCTTTGATGCAGTGCAGTTGTCCTGCCCCTTAGCAGAAAAACACCCCCAAAGCATAATGTTTCCACCTCCATGTTTGACGGTGGGGATTGTGTTCTTGGGGTCATAGGCAACATTCAGTTGAGTTGATGCCAAAGAGCTCGATTTTGGTCTTATCTGACCACAACACTTTCACCCAGTTCTCCTCTGAATCATTAAGATGTGCATTGGCAAACTTCAGACGGGCCTATACATGTGCTTTCTTGAGCAGGAGGACCTTGCAGGCGCTGCAGGATTTCAGTCCTTCACGTCGTAGTGTGTTACCAGCTGCCTTGAGATCATTAACAAGATCTTCCCGTGTAGTTCTGGGCTGATCATCCTCACCGCTCTCATGATCATTGAAACTCCACGAGGTGAGATCATGCATGGAGCATCAGTACGAGGGAGACTGGCAGTTATTTTGTGTTTCTTCCATTTGCGAATAATCGCACCAACTGTTGTCACCTTCTCACCAAGCTCCGATGGTCTTGCAACCCATTCCAGCCTTGTGTAGGTCTACAATCTTATCCCTGACATCCTTGGACATCTTTTTGGTCTTGGCCATGGTGGAGAGTTTGGAATCTGATTGATTGATTGCTTTTGTGGACAGGTGTCTTTTCTATAGGTAACAAGCAGAGATTAGTAGCACTCCCTTTAAGAGAGTGCTCCTAATCTCAGCTCATTACTTTTGTCACCTTCTTACCAAGCTGTTTGGCAATGGTCTTGTAGCACATTCCAGCCTTGTGTATGTCTACAATCTTGTCCCTGTCAAACGTGGACAGCTCTTTGGTCTTGGCCACGGTGGAGAGTTTGGAATATGATTGATTGATTGCTTTTGTGGACAGGTGTCTTTTATACAGGTAACAAGCTGAGATTAGGAGCACTTCCTGTACTTACCTATATAAAAGACCCCTGGGAGATAGAAATCTTGCTGATTGAAAGGGGATCAAATACTTATTTCCCTCACTGACCTGCAAATCAATATATAACTATTTTTCACATTGTTATTCTGTCTCTCACGGTTAAAATACACCTACCATTATAGACTGATCAATTCTTTGTCAGTGGACAAACGTTCAAAATCAACAGGTGATCAAATACTTTTTCCCCCCCATTGTATATATGTATGTGTGTATATGTGTATATATATATATATATATTTATATATATATATATATATATATATATATATATATATATATATATATATGCGTGTGTGTGTGAATATAAATATATATTTTTACAATTATATTTATATACACACCTATATATAAAAAAACTGCTGATATATATATATATATATATATATATATAAATATATATATATATATATATATAAATATATATATATATATATATATATACATATATATATATATATATATATAAATATATATATATATATATATATATATATATATATAAATATATATATATATAAATAGATACACATATGGCAGTCAATAACATTTGAAGCCATGGCAATGCTGTTTGACAAACAATGTTAAGCTTTTTATACTCTAAGGACCTTCAGCGCTCATTGCGAGCCTCTCCTCGTGTGTCCTTTGGCTCCTCTCTATATTTTTTTAAATACTAATTAATTAATTAATTGAATAATAAATTAATATAGTTGACCTTTTTCTAATTAATATATGTAACAATCAATAGCCTAAAGAGGTAACATTCTATTTTTATTGTCCTGCAGCATATAATGGCACAAAGAGCTAATCCACAATGCGATGGGGGTCCTCTAAGTAAAAAAAACACTTAACATTACATTTGAAAAAACACAATCAAATCAGATTGTTTAGATTGGTCCAATTATATTTAAAATTGAGCAGGGTAAAATCAGAAAACCCATTCTGATTGGCTGAAATATGATGGACATCTATTACAGCCAATCAGAATGAGAAAAAAATCTATTCTAAAGTGCTTCAACAGACATTTACAGCGAGGGAGTTCGTCCTAGGAGGATCTCCGTTAGTTTAAGTAATCTTAATTTAAAGAATGGTACATTTTTTTTTCTTTCCTGGCCCAGAAGATGCGAACATTGGCTTCAGTCAAGATTGAAGAGGACCAGATCTTTTTCAATCAAGATGGATAGCCAGTATAGTCCAGGGCAGAAAGTGAGGACCAGGACCTCGTTGATCATCGATGGATGGTCATTTGGATAGGTAAGTATTATTAATTTTATTTTATAGTTTTAATTATTTTATTTTTATTTTATTGTAACATTTTATTTATTTATGTGATTTTTTTTATTTTAACTGTAATTCTTTTTTTATTGTCATGTGCTTTTTTTGTAATTAAGGTTTTTAATTGTTTGTAATTTATTGTTTTTTTTTTATTTTGGATAATTCATTGTTTTTTATTTTTTCTAAGTTATTGGGGTTATTTATTGTGATTTTTACTTAGAGTGTCGTGGCAGTCCTTGAGGACCCTCATGGCAGTTAGGGGATATCTTAGATACTATGGGGGTTCTTTTTGGACCCCCATGGTAGTTAAGGGGTTAATAGGAATACCATGGGGGTCTGTATAAACCCATATGATATATTTTGGGCTAATAGAGATACCATGAGGGTCTGTATAGCCCTCCATGGTATATAGTGGTATAAAGGGGGTTAATAGTTATACCATGGGGGTCTGAATAGATCTCCATGGTATGTTGGGGGTTAATAGGGATACCATGGGGTTTATGCACATCGGGGATCAGGTGTGATTAGGGAAAAGGGGATTTGGGTGTGAGCGGGGAAGGGCGCGATGGGCTGCAATCGGGGAATGGGATCCCCAGGGATTTCCTTCACTGCATGTATGGAGGGAATCCCCAGGAAAATATAATTGATAGCAGTGGGTTTGAGGAATGTAATAATACTTAACACCGCATAGTTATGAGTAGTGCTGTAAGTTTATAATGGGACATTCAAGAGAACCTTAAAGGGGCTCAATCATGTAATCTAATATGTGAGATAATGTCAGAAAGTAATAGTGCATAAAAATAAAGATTATTTTGTATAGAATGTATGTTAAAAACACCAAGATATACCTCAAATTAGCTTCCTAATATTTATCATATTTAGCATTATCTTAAGGGGAAGAAAAAGTACATAGGAAAGTTGCTGGCCTAGCAGGTCCTGAAGGTCCTGCTTGCACTGTATAACATACACACAGTGTAATATGTAAAGAGACGCTGCTGCAGGGGTCTGGTACAGCACTTTTTATTTACACACATATACATACAACACAGAATACAGAACAGAGGAGGATGATAGAGAGAGAGACAGAATGTAGGTGGGGATGGCCTCTCTATTAAAACTAAGTTGTTTGTAGCGTGACAGAGTCCATTTAACTATTAGAGCATGACTGTGCTCTAATAATATTATTTTGAAGAACTACATTTGAAAATATCCAAAATATTTATAAAATGGAAGATAAAGTAATACAACCTGTAATATCTTTTACATACAATTCTATTGCCGTGTGATCTACCATTCTGATTTCTGGGGATCTTCCTTATGTGACAGGAGGATTGCACAGGAAGCTTATATTTAGACAATAGGAATGTGCCGTCTACAAGCATCAGAACTCAGTAGCAGTAATGGAAATCTCAATGATTTGGTATAAAATCCACAATGTAATATTGTATTTATATCTAATAACATTCTGTCCACAATTAAGTTTAATTATTAAAAAGGACTGTATAGTAAATGTCTGACCACACTGGTGCTTTAGACCAGAGGTCGTCAACTCCGGTCCTCAGAGCACACCAACAGTTCACATTTTAGGTATATCCCTGCTTGAGAACAGGTGAGCTAATCAGAAGCTCTGCAGGTGGTTTAATAGAAGTATGGAGCCCTGATTAGCTCACCTGTGCTCAAGCAGGGATATACCTAAAATGTGAACTGTTGGTGTTGCCTGAGGACCGGAGTTGAAGAGCACTGCTTTAGACTTTTACCAGGACAGTTTATTAATATACCAGACACCTGGGCCCTCATTCAATTGCAATTTGGCCAATTGAATAAGGCTCTAAATAAGCACATAGCATATATTTTTAAAGAAGGTTTTAGTTAGTGAAAACCTTACTTTTGGATAGATGCTTACTAACTAAAAACGTATTTAAAAAAATATGTTATGTGCGTATTTAGAGCCCTATTCAATTGGCCAAATTGTAATTGAATGAGGGCCCTGGTAACACTTCCTGCCTATACTGCACTCTCATTTGCATTCTGCCTTGCTCACTTCTCCTGTAAACCAGCCTATAGCCTGTAATCCCCTTCAAGTCTTAAACTTATAGAAGAGTTATTAGAGGCAACTCATATAGTGGAGGTAAACATCAGGAGGAAGTTAATAAGTAGGAAACAGAAAGAAAAAATTAGAACAAGAAGTCAAGATGGAGGTGAGCATGTAAATAAAGTGTAGATGCACAGAGATAATTTCCTATTCTTTTACCAGCTTCTAAAATTATTGTGGTTTGTAAGTTTTGATGTTTTTGTGAACCCTCATGTGTTTAAAGGAACTCTGTTCTACATTATATTTTGGAGAAAAATGTAATATTTCTAAAGCACTGATTGGTGAGTTGTCCAATGGCAGATATCACAAGGGTGAGCTGGGCCCTCCGGGTAATAAACACTTCTGACATCAGAGATGTGTCATAATAGATGATGTCACAGAGCCCAGGGCACTATATAAGGAGCTGTCTTGGGAGGTAAAGTCATTTAATTCAGGAGATCAACAGATTAGCATCTGACCAACCAAGTGTAGGTGTCCTATAAACATGACTATAGGAAGCCTTAAAGGAGGAAACTCTACCTTGAACATGGAAAGCAAGAGATTTTACAGATAAAGGTAAGGTTTAAGAATTTGGTAATTATGGGAATTGTACAGACAAATAAAGTACAGTATAACAATTGGGGGACAAAATTTGATTAAATACTTGCAACTTTCTACTACTTTTTATTTAGTTTCCCCTTCTGGATCGATACCATGTTGTGGCGAAGGTTTGTACTTCGATGAAGCTGTGAGCTTTACCAAGATGGGCAGGGCATAGCAGAGAGATCACGCTCCACTGGAGAAGGAACTAGCAACCCACTTCAGAATCTTTGGTAAGAAAACCTTATGGGTATGCATGGCCAGAGACATAGCAATAGGGTGTGCCTGGCTTGCTGAAGTTTGAAGACAGTTTGTCTGAAGCTGGGGAAAAGACTCCCAGAGAAACGTGTGTCCAATTGTCTGAACTAGAGAAAATCCTTATGGGTAAGTATGACCAGAGACATAGCAATAGATGTGTCTGGCTTGCTGTGGTCCATAGGGTCATGGGGAGTTGGACAATAAAAAACAAAAGTTATTTAGATTTGCATAGTCTTAAGTCTCATGTATTTATTGTACCCCTTGTATCTTTCTACAGAAAATGGCAGCAGCTTCTCAATATAAATAAGAAACCATTACATATGTGAGAAAATATGTCTGTGAGGTGAGTGCTGAATTTCCTTCAGTTTATTTGTTTTTTACTATATGGACTTAAGGTGGCCAAACCTCACCATTAATTGTCATGGCAAAAATAAACTTTGTTTAGAGCAGCTCTGCAACGTGTATTTTTTTTAGAGGTGTCTCCCATTAAAGGGAAAGTTTTGCCACCTTTAATGTTCGTGTGAGTTTTGCCATTTTGCAACTTTTTTTTCTTTTTCTTTCTGTATATGTAATCACGTGATAGCAATTATGTGAGGAGAGTTGTCTTAGTGACGATCAGAGTTATATTGACAACTTCTCCAGGACCCCCAGAGAGTTACCCGCAAGTCTATTAAGTTACTTGGTATATGGAAAGCAGATATAAAAGCTGTATATATCACATTAGATAGCATCACAAAGACTAGGTAATAAATAGATGGAGGGACTGAAGATCTATGTGCAAGTTAACATGCCTGATGTACAAAAACCTCAAACGGATACTGTACGCCTATATTTAAATTATATTTCTAAAGAACCAGCCATATTATAAGTAATGGGGAAATGGGCACATACAGCCTTTAATTCATTATCTGTCATATACAATTATTCATTATTGGTGCAGCCATTATCTTTATTATAATATTTACACCAATATTAACCCCTAAGCTATGGAGAGAATCCTGTAAAGGACTTCGATGATACCTATAACTAAACCCTAAGCCGGTCCTATAAGGACCTTTGTGGTATCTAACATTAATGCTATGCCCCGGACGGAGGTCCTGAAGGCTTTAATATTTTCACTCCCTACTTCTAAAATGCATTCAATCTCACAACCCTCAACCCACGCTCATATCTTTCATCTTCCCCATATCTTTTAAGCTTTTTCTGCAAAGTCACATTTTTAAGCCACACACCTCACATCACTTACTTTATCACTATTAGGTCCCCTAAACTACAGTATTCAATTACCTAATCATGTAGGAAGTTGTAGGCCATATTCATCCTTAAATACGAGTCATAGGCCAAGATTTTAGCATGTCCTTGCTGGGTTCATAACTGAGGCATTGATTGTTAAACCTTTTGTTTTAATTTACAGCTGGAGAAAAGACACATAAACAGAAGTGTGGAAAGTTTGTTTGAAGCTGGAGAAAAGACTCACAGAGAGAAGAGAAGTGTGCGCAGTTGTCTGAACTGAAGAAAGAGATAACACAGCGAGTACTGTGTGCAATTATATGTATTGGAGAAAAGTACAGAGAGAGAGGCAGCAGCTTATGATAATTTGGAGTGGAGACCTGAAGTTCTGAAGAATACAAGCCAGTGATTAGACTGTTTGTTTTGTTTTGCTTCATCCAGGTTTAGCTGGATGAGAGCTGGTTAGTGAGGGAGCTATTATCAGATAAGGTAGTGCCTCAATGGAAGCTAGGCCTGTTATTTTCTATTTATTTTGTTTAATATCTTTATATCACTGGCTAAACTTGTAATTAAATTTGGAACAAATGATAGCCTCTTGTATTGTGTTCCACCATCAAATTTGGTGACGGCTGGTGCATAGGGGCAAATGGGCAACTGCCCTCCCAAAAATATTCACTTACTTATTTGTATAATTGATATAATAAAAAATATTTTATCATGTTCAATATTCTTTTTTTTTATAGCTGCTACTGTCACTTTAAATTTCAAAACCCTCTGTGCTGTAGTTAAACACTGACTTGTCACATCTAGCCCCCTGCTGGTGACTTGCCTAAACTGTTTGGGTCTCTGCCCAAACTATGCTATAACAGAGCTGAACCTGTTGGTCAAACGCAGCATTACCCAATCAGAATGGCCAGGAGGGAAAAGCCCTGTATCATACTTGGACTACAGCTCTCACAGTCACCCTGATAATAGTCAATATATTGGTGCAATCTCAATAAAGTTTATTGGGGAAAAAAACAGCTCACAGTGCATGCAGATAGAAGGAGCTGCATGTAATGCTTCAGTCTTATTGATTCTGAATACCCTGCTCCACACACCAAGCTTGTGACCTGTCTGTGACCACCCCTGTCTATACAAGAGAGAAGCAGCTGCAGAGCTCAGGTGAGGCCATATCCCTCTCTGTGTCTTGCTGTTGTTGTTCTGTCCTTTGGTCGTGTCTGACTCACAGTGACCACCACCACATGGATGTAGCTTACCAGGCACATATATAAGTGCATGTTAAAAATGGTTATTACTTTTATTGCAGTCTCAATTTTTTTTTTAATGATGACTAATTATTCATTAATTAAAATATTATTATACGATAATTAATCAATAACTGTTATTCCTGTTAGCAACAAGAAAATGTAGCCTTTTTTGTTCCATAACTCCATAATTAAATGATATACCTGTCAAGGTATTCAAAGGCTGCAAACGTCATTCTCTGTGCTGAGTCAGCTGCAGAGACGATGAAACTGTGAAATAAGATTGAAATAATTTGTAATATTTTGATTCATCCCTAACAGGCAATCAGCAGCAACACAGATATATTGGCATAGATGCAAAACACAAACGCATATTCATCAATGTATTGTTAAATCAAACCTTTGTTTTGTAATGATTACTAATTATTAATTAATTAATATATTAATATACGTTATTTAATCAATAAGTGTCATCAATTCCAAATAAAAAAGTTGAATCCTTTTTTTCCCCTATAAGAACATAATTTAATGATACCTGTAAATATGATCCTTATGCTGTTGAAAGGCTGCAAAGGTCACTCCCTGTGTTGAGTCAGCTGCAGGTACGCTGAAACTGTCAAATAAGATGAATAGCATTTGTAACATTTTCCTTCATCCCTATCAGGCAATCGGCAGCAAGACAGATATATTAGCATAGATGGAAAACATAAAAGCATACTCATCAATGTATTGTTAAATCAAACCATTTTTGGTCCTGATTAGTAATTATTAATTAATTAGTATATTAATATACGTTAATTAATCAAGTTAATGAACGTTAGTTTAATTAAATGTTAGATTAATTGAATTAATTAACTGTAATCAATTCCAACTAAGACTTAAATTCTTTTTTTAAGAAAATAACATAATTTAGTGATATACCTGTAAAGGTGCTGTTTATGTTGTTGAAAGGTTGCAAACGTCACTCTCTGTGTTAAGTCAGCTGCAGCGACACTGAAACATTCAAATAAGAGGGAAAGCATTTGTAATATTTTGATTAATCTGGCTATGTCAGTGCATCTAAAAATATAAATCTTGTTTGTGGTCCTTTTTTTTAATTATTTTAATAGTAATAATTACAAATTAATATTTTAATGTAAATTAATAATCAATTAATCACTGACTAAATGTATTCTAAAGATCTAAGCATTAATATATTGCTAAACTAAAGACTAAAGCCATTTTAAAATGTATTTTTTGTTCCCTAATGATTACTAATAATTAATTATTAAAATAATGTACATTAATAATTAATCAATGCGTAAATGTCTTTGCAATGTTTTTGCATTAATGTATTAATAAAGTTGTTTTTTTTCTTAATGATTACTAATTGATAATTAATAAATTAAAGTACATTATTAATTCATTATTCAATGAATTAATATATTACAAACAGCTAAGCATGAAAGAATTGCTAAACTAAATCAAGCGTAAATTCTTGTTTGCTCAATTTAACTAATCTTTTTTTATTAATAATTAATTAATTATTGATTAATGATTATTAATTTATTGTACCTTTTTGTATTTAATCTTCATCAATCAGTATTCTGAAGAGCTAACAATCTCTTTGGATTTTCCGGCAGCAGAAAATGTCCAGTCAGACTGTCATCACATGAGGAGAAAGTGTCATTTCTGTGGCAAGTGTGCCCTATATATAGGCAAAACCGTTGGTTTAGGCGGGAAATCCGCCATTTCAGAATGTTAATGTGTAAGTTAGTATTGTAAAATGGCGACGTTAGTCTATGTTTTACGCGTTGTGCGGTCATTTTAAGTCCTTCCTATTAGTATTTTTCTACCGCATATGTGGCTGGCTGTGTTTTGCGCGGTTCGGGGTCGTGTAGCCTCTTTTTCATTTTTTTCAGCCTCCATTTTTTTTTCTCGCTTAGGCAATTTTAAAGTGCCGAAACTACTTAATTCAACCTAAATTTGCGTTTCACCTCACTTCAGGACGTCCTGGCTGTTCTCCCGTGCTATCAGTGACCTTTTTGTTGTATTTTGTGTTTTATTTTGTGTATTTCGGTTGTATTTTGGTTTGCTGTTGTATTTTGGTTCCCGCGTCTCGTATTTTTTTTTCTAAGTCACGCATTCGTCAACTACTTTCAGACTAAGGCTGTTTGTATGTAGACTAATTTGTTTGTAGGCTAAGTCCCGTGTGTTTCATTCCCTCCACTGCTCGAGGCGCGCCTAAGTGCTCTGAGTTGAACAGCTTGCCTCGCTCGTCGCTAAGTCGTACGCACCACGCAAAGCGTGACGACATCTTGTAGTTAGACAATTATAATATGTGATCCCCCAATATCCCTTGGAGACATCCAGGGTGGATAGGTACTGAGCAGTACCTAGCCGGTCCAACAACGCATCCATGAGTGGAATAGGGTAAGCTTCAGTTGTAGTCCTTTCAATGAGCTTACGGTAGTACCTGCAGAAAAAATGTTTTCATCTTTCTTAGGTATCAATACTACTGGGAACCTAGGGAATACTAGAGCATTCAATCAAACCAAATCTCATCATCTCCTTCAATTCATCCAAATACTTTGCCTCACAGGCTCTGGTACTTGGTAGGAAGGTTGCTTTAAGGAAGGGCAACCTTCTGTGATGACCTTGTGCACAGCTAGAGGGGTACACCCAAGCCTAGTGGAAAACAGTGCCTGGTACTAGTGCGAAGTTAAGGTATTTGGTTTCCCCATTATCTTTCCTTGTGCACTTGGCCTAGCTAATCGGGGTAGGTTCACTCCTCTTGGTCACTGACTGAAGGCAGACTTATTGCTAACAAGTTCTGGGGCCTTCTCTGGTACTCCTTCAGCCTATTGAAGTAGGCTACCCTAGTAACCTTCCTGTTGGAGTCTATAGTCACTACATATGTGTGGGGATTTAATTTCTTTCTAACAGGGTAGGGGCCTACCCAAGTGGCTTGTAACTTAGCCTGGGGCTGGGGTACCAACACTATCATTTCCTGCCCCACTTTCATCTCTCTCTAGGGTTCCCCTGTCATAGTACCGTTTGGCCTGGGCCTCCTGCATGTGTTCCCTGATCAACCCAGTTAGCATGGCTTGTTTCTGCCAGTTGGCCACAACACACAATGCCACTGACACCTGATTTGATCCATAGTCCCCTTCATATGCCTCTCTGATCACATTCAAGGATCCCCTTATCTATCTATCATTCCAGCGGTTCAAAGGGAGATACTCCTGTGGACTTCTGTGTTAATTCTCTATAGGGAAAGAGAAGGTATGGGAGCAAGCTCTTCCAATCCTTTTCCTGCTCTGTGAAAGCACAGAGCATCTTCTTAAGGTTCGCATTGAACCTTTCACAAAGCCCATTTGTATGGGGGTGATATGGGGACTAGTTCAGTTGTGTCTAGTCTTACATAACTTCCGCAAATTGCTGAGTAACACTAGCCATGAACTGGGTACCTCTGGATTGGTCCTGTGAAATAGATGAAAGGGGGTATCTATATCTGACAGGGATTTAAGAGTGACCTGGGACCCATTCCTGGGCGACCATACTGCTGACAGTTATAGTAATAAGTAACATCCCGATTAACATCAGTTCAGTAGAACACCTGGGTAAGGCGATGCCAAGTATTTTTAATCCCCATGTGACCAGCCAAGGGCACCTCGGGAGCTATCTCTAACAGTCTACTTCTAAATTTCTGAGGAATTACCATCTGTCTGCAAATCTCCTAAAACCCTTCTCCCTCAGGCACCATGGCGACCCTGTACAGTAGTTCATTTTGCCACACATACATCTCCCCGTCTGGACCTGTTCCCTGCTGCTCAGCCCTATTCCTAGCATCAGCTAGGGTCCCATCTTTTCCTAATTCTGTTTTCACCTCCTCTACACTGGGCCAACCTTATCCCTGTTCCCCAGCAGGTAGTTGACTTACACTGGGTTCTGAGAACTTGGCCTCCTGGTGATTGCACTCACCTAACAACTTTTCATTTGTCCTACGTTGTTGCCCAGCAAAACATCCACAGGTAATCTAGGCATCACTCCCACCACCTCAATTACGCCTTTCCCAATGCCGCAATCCAAAGACAAGCGGGCAATTGAGATGAGAAATTTCTGGCCTCAGGCCTCCATCACCTCCATGGTCTTGGTCAAAATGTCTGTCCATGATACCAAATCTGGGTGTATCACAGTGACAGCAGCCCCAGTATGTTTACAATGGTTTAATTTTGTTTCAGTTAGAGCAAATGCATAATGAGAATTGAACAGAAGTTCTTGCAAGTGACTTTTTCCTTTTCATAGTTTCCTTGTGCAAAGTAATGTTTTCACACACTCTCAAGTGTTTATGATGTGCATGCCCAGCGGTTCAAATACCATACTTACTGGAAGGAATGGATTTCAGATCATTTCTGTTTGTGCTGCAGGTTTCTCAATTCTACGTAACTCAAGAAAGATACAATTCATCAAAACTGTGCTACATCACCAGACCACTGCAAAATAAACATTGGGTGTTTAAAATTGAGGTATATTGGAGCTTTTATATAACCCAGTCATTGTTTCAACTACCTCTCTGCAGATGCGTGCGTGAGAGGTTTTGCAAGGACTAAAAATCACAAGCAATTTGCAAATGGTAACACAGTTCTCATTGTTGCATATTTTGTCAGCCAATGGGTTATAATTCACCATTTTAACCCATTAGCAACAGATTAGCCTGGGTTAATTGAGAATTAAAATAGCAGAGTTGCAATTGCAGAAGTGAGGTTAAGACTGGCTTAGTGGCATTTAACATTGGGTAAATAACTTAGTAGCCTTACTACTTTGAGATATTCTAATCTCAGAAGGAAAAAATATTGACAAAATAAAGACAAATATGATAATTTAGAGGGAGCCTCTAACATATGGTCCATTGAGGACATGAATAGATGTACATATAAGTTCAAAGTCTTTTACATTGTTAAACGTACCTGCTTAGGGTCATGTTAAATTCAGAATGTGAGGGTCGTAAAAGCTATCATGGCAGCAAATAATACTGTAATATGTACTATGAAAACAGCTTTACTCAATTTATGTTTGATTTTAAGTGCTCTACATGATGGTGCAGAACAGTTTTAATGGCTTTATGTTAAGTCATTCAGTTGTGTCCAACGCTCCATAACCCTATGGACTGCAGCACACCAGGCACATCCTGTGTCTGGTTGTGCTTATACATATGGTTTTCTTGGCAAAGATACTGGAAGGGATTGCCAGTTCCTTTTCCAGTAGATTTGTCTGACCGCTCTGCTATGACCTGTTCATCTTGGGTGACTCTACATGGTTTAGCTCACAGCTTCACTGAGATACACAAACCCCTTTACCAAGACAAGATAGCAATCCAGGAGGGCTTTAGTTTTCATTTAATTATGAGAAACAAATATCTGATTTTCATTGCTGACAATAACCAATATACCATTAAGAAATAAAACAGAAAATACATACATCTAAGAGCAACTATTGTAGAGTATAAGAATTATTAAAATTAAAAACTCAATGAAACTCTATTATCCAGACATCTTTTCAAATCTGAATAGTTTAATAAAATATACTAATGTTGTTTTTAAATCTTAATACTTCTCCGTGATATTCATTGTGAAGTTTTGTGTACATGGATTACGTGTTTAGACCAGTAACTGTTGCCATGCAATTTTTACTGATCTCTAGTTTTAACCTTTCTGGATTAATCTACGCATCAGAAGTATAATGTGTAATTTCTCCATGTGCTCAAGAGTTTCCCTATTGGGAAAGATTTGAGAGCCATAGGTACAAGAGTGGGACTGTGGTGAATAATGTTATTCCATACCATTTCTTTATAGTATGAAGCAGTTTGAATGTGGCAGGAAATGTAACATTATCTTTATTGGATGCACTTGATTATTTGCAGCCTTATTAAATTGCAATTCAGCAAATTTAAAAGGGCTCTATATAAGCACATAGTATATTTTATTTACAGAAGTTTTTAGTTAGTGAAGACCTTGCTTTTGGATAGAAGTTCACTAACTAAAAACGTCTGTAAAAAAATATGCTGTGTGCTTAAATAGAGCCCTTTTAAATTTACAGAATCACAATTTAATAAGGTTGTTGTTGATGTTTAACTTATTCTCATTCAGTTAAGAAATTCCTTGAGTAGTCCTTCAGTGTCATCCTACAGGAGAAACATGTCATCTACATCTTTTCTGTAAGTACATATTCATTTTCCCCCATCCAAGAAGTATATTCACATACATAAATACATGCTGTGCCCATTGTTATATCTATTATGTGCAAGTAAAATTGATTAAAAAAAATAGATTATTTGTATTATAAGACAACACTTAAGTACAAAATCATTGTGTTATTTTTTGTCTGTTGCATCTATTGTTAGAAAATATTGAACTTCTGTATGTTGGGGAAACCCGCTACCAGCCACAATTCAGCTTTCAAACCGCAGCAGGTTGCTGTTGTTTTGTTGTTTTTCATGGGAAAGATACTGGAGTGGGTTGCCAGTTCCTACTCTTGTGGACTGCATTTTGTCTGACCTCTCTAAAATGACCTGCCCATCTTTAGTGACCCCTCATGATATAGCTCACAGTTTAATTGAGATAACAAGCCGATTCACCATGACAAGGTAGCGTTTCAAAAGGGGTCCTGTGTCTTAGTCTCTCTATATCCATATGTATTTATAAGGAGAGGGTATACTTACTTTTGTAATATATATATATATATATATATATATATATATATATATATATAAGATGTATAATAAAACTAGTTAAAATAGAAACAAGGACGCTTTCAAGCACTATCAGAATAAAAAATTAGTTGGACTCTAAATATTTTCAGTGATACTATCTACTACTCGATAAATACGGTCACACAGATTTTATTAATAGATTTCCTGTATGCTGACACTATACCCCCAACCCCCTAATATTTTGGCAATTCTATAAGGCTAAGATGTAATAACTATTGCTATAGGACTCGGACTACAGTCATGACATGAAATTGGAGAAGCAGAACAGAGAAAGTGACAATAACAGAGATCAGCATACTAAGCATTGTTTTTTTTTACTATTTACATTTTTAACTTTTTAATTTCAACAAAAACAGAAAAAAAAGTTTATATTGTTATTTTAATAATTCGTCATACTCTGCAATAGCTGATCAGAGAAACCTGACTAGCAAGAAAGTTTTGATGCTGGACTACAATTGAAATTCTCAGGCTACATATGAGGAGCAGCTGATGGTAGCAATGCACTATTAATCAGAATATTCTGCCAGCTGGTGGGTTAAGACAATGAATTACTAAGCATTCTACTATACTACACATAATATATATTTATAGTTTTTCTGTAACAGTCACTTAACCCATTAAAATGTGACTTCAAATATGATTAAGTCTTTTATTTTGGCTTCATAAAAGTGTCTGGATTTTTTGTAAATATGTGTTGTAATAAATAACAGCAAAATGCAATGTTTGCTTAAAGGGCCACTTAATTCAGCACAATGTGGACCACATCACAGTAAAGATCTCCTAAAAGTATGTTGAAATAATTTTTGCATTTTTGAAATTCCTGCAGTTTTCACAAAGTAAAAACAAAATTAATCTGTGTCTACATGTGTCACTGACTGCCCTCTAATAGACCCACAGCCACAGCTCCACCCAGTGAGCAAAAGAAAAGGTTAACCCTTACCAAATCCATCTGTGCAGAGCAAGGACAGTTACCTTTTACTGAATTCTCATCTTGGTAATTTTCCAATGTTATTATTTCCTCTTCCATTCTGTTCTATTTTGTCTCCACATGTTACTGAGGCCCAAAACAGAAGTGCATATCACTTAAGCTTGTAGACAGAAAATGTGGTAAATACTATAGCTGACAAATAATATTAATTGAAGTGATTTACATTGAATAAATATTGTTACATAGTAATTGAGGTTGAAAATGAACTTTTAGTTCATCAAGTTCAACGTTTTATGGTCTCCTCAGATCTGCAATATGCAGATTGTTAATTGTTGATTGACCCAGAGAAAGACAAACAGAAAAAAAATCCAAGTAAAAAAGGAATTCCTTCCTGACCCCAGATACTGGTGATCGGATTCCTCCCTGGATCAATACTACCTCTGCAATTATCCAGGATAACCCTGAATGCTGTTTTTATTTAAAAATATATCCAATCCCTTTTTAAAGTTACCTATCGAATCCGCTGTCACCACCTCCTTTGGTAGAGAATTCCACAGATTAACTACCCTTACTGTGAAGAACCATTTTCATTCTTTAAGGTGGAATCTTCTTACTTCTAATCTCAAAGGATGTCCTCTTGTCAGTTGAAAACCTCTTTGATGTCTTTTTTCGAGAGAAAAAAAAGTTTAAGTTGGTTAGTCTTTCTTCACTTATTCCCTTTATTAGATTTGTTGCTCTTCTTTGTACTTCTTCCAACTCTAAAATGCTCTTTTTATGATGCCCAAAATTGTATTACATATTCCAAATGAGGGCGTACTAGGGATTTGTACTTTACTTTTATTCATATTAAAGGGATATTAAAGTGAGGTGGGTTATGAATGCATCCTGTAGAATGCATCATAACCCACATAGCAAAAACGTTTGCATGAAAACTTGCAAACCGTTTTTGCAATCTAATTAAAAATGTGCTGGAGGGATGTTTACACACCCAGCAGCTCCCAGCAGCTGTAGGAGGGAGAAGAGAGAGCAGAGGGGCAGGGAGAAGGGTGGAGCTACCTTACACCTCTAAGGGGCCCATACTGATCTCCTTGTGGCACCCGTGGCCCTCTTTTGGGCCCCCTAGAGGCCCCTGCAGCCCTCCTTCGGCCCCTTGTGGCCCTCGTGGCCTTCCCTTGGCCCCCGTGGCCCTACCTCACCCCTCAGGTCCTTTGTGGCCCCCTCAGCCCTAACTCGGCCCCCTGTGGCTCCCAAGTTGCCCTCTAGTGGCCCCTGTGGCCATCCCTTGGCCCCTCTTTGGCCCCCACGGCCCCTCAGTCTCCCACTAATGGCCCCTGCAGCCCTCCCTCAGCACCCTGTGGCAACAGTGGGTCATTTGTGGACCACCAGTGGCCCTGTGGCCCTCCTTGGCCCCCTGTGGTTCCCTAACGTACCTGTGGCCCCCAAAGTACCCTGTGGCCACCATGGACCCTTTTAATGGGAACCCTGTGGCCCCCCTATGAGGCCCCTGGCTGCCTTGCAGCACTCAAGTGGCCCTTGTGGCCCTCCCTTGTCCCTGAGACCATCCCTCAGCCCCTGCGTCCCTCCCTTGGCCCCCTGTGGCTCCTGCAGCCCTCCCTTGGCCCTCTGACCCTGCAGGTCCCCTAAAGTCCCTGTGGCCCCCTTGTGCATCCGCGGATCCTCTGTGACCCCTGCAGAGCCCCATTTTGGCTCATGTAGCCCCCGTGGGTATTCTATGGCCCCTGCAGATCTCTGTGGCCCCACAATTGCCTGCGTCAATCCTCGGAGGTCCCTGTGGCCCCCATAGCCTCCATGGCCATTTGTGGTCCCTGTGGACTTACTGTGGATTTCCTGTGGCCCCTTATTGTGCACTATGGCACCCCACAGTCCCCCACTGTGCCCTCTGCAGGTCATGTGGCCCCCACAGTCCCCTGTGTTGCCCCTCAGTCTCATGTGGCCCCTCGCAGATCTAGACGGTCTCCCCCGAACCCTGAGTTACCCCTCAGCCTGCTGTGACCACTTGCGGACCTCTGCAGCCTCCTCTGGCCCTCCGCTGTCCCCTGTGGCCTCCCATGGACCCCAGCGGACTTCTGCTGCCTCTGCCTTTTGTAGCTTCCTCCTCGTTGGTGGACCCTGTGGCCCCCGCAGAACTTTACAGCCACCCTCAACCTTCTGTGGCCCCGTCAATCCTTACAGGCCCCTCTTTGGCCCCTCTCTGCTCTCTGGCCTGCTGTGACCCCTCCTCACCCCAAGAAGTGGAGTGCAACATCGGGCAGGTAAGAAAGTATACAGGTGTGTGTCTATATATTTAATGTATAGATGCATATGTAAATGTGTGTGTGTTAGGTGTGTGTAGAGACACAGTGTATTGCCCCACAGCCCCAGAGAACTGCTGGGGCAATTGCTGGAGGCAATTCGCTGGGGTTAGGGGGCAATCATCTGGGGCTGTGGGGCAATTCACCAGGCCTTGTGGAAGTCACAGGGCAATTCTATGGGGCTGGGGCAATTCTCTTGGGCTGGGGGCAATTCTCTGGGGCTACGGGAGGTGATGGGGCAATTATCTGGGGCTAGGGACAGTTCACTGGGGCTGGGGAAGGTCACGGGGCAATGCTATGGGGCTAGGGAACAATTCTCTGGGGCTGAGGGAGGTTGCGGGGCAATTCCATGGGGCTGTGGGGCAATTCTCTGGGGCTGGGGGGCAATTCACAGGGGCTGGGAGAGGTCATGGGGCAATTCTATGAGTCTGGGGGGGGGTAATTCTCTGGGGTTGATGGAGGTCACGGGGCAATTCTCTGGGGCTGTTGGGCAATTCTTTGGGGCTGGGGGATGTGATGGGGCAATTCTCTGGGACTGTGAGGCAATTCTCTGGGCTGGAGGGAGTATCACCTGGGATGTACATAAAACAATCAGTGAATGAATGGACAGAAATCTAAAGGAAAGGAAAGTGTCTGACATCATGCGACTTTCCACAGTAGGGCAGACTTCACGTGATAACTGAGCATGTCTGCACAATCCCCAGGCAAAAAAGAAACAATGTATAAGTTATGCTAATTTTCCCTGGGAATTTCTGGGGGTGTCAACATTGATAGAAAACTCTTTGTAAAAGCAAGAAAATCAGCAAACTTCAGGCTACCGGTTTAACTGTTTACTTTGGAATTTTTTCATGCAAGAATTTATTTTCAGACACTACAAATTCTCCTCTATATGATGCATTAATAACCCAGCTCACTTTATAATACTTTTAACTCTTATCAGCCATTTATTTGCCCATTTCTCCAATTTATGCTAATTCCTTTGGAGGGAAAGTACATAATTTTCTAATTTAATTACCCCGCACAACTTAGTGTCATCAGCAAAAATGGAGACTATACTTTCCATTCCTACATCTAAGTAATTAATAAATATGTTAAACCTCGTTATAGAAACAAATTACATTTGTTTGATATGACCTATCCCTCATAAATCCATGTTGGCTCCTACTTATAATCTTGTTTGAATAGACATATTCTTGAATACTATCCCTTATCAACCCTTCTAAAAGCTTTCCCACTACAGAAGTGAGTCTCACTGGTCTATAATTTCCTGGATTTGTTCTTGCTCCCTTCCTAAATATAGGTATCACCTCTGCTTGTCTCCAGTCATCTAGAAGAGACCCTGTGTTGAGTGAATCTTGAAAATTAAGTAGAATGGTTTGGCTATTAAAGGATGCAGTTCCCTCAGTACCAGTGGATGTATTCCATCAGGACCCGGGGCTTTACTAACATTTATTTTTTCCAACCTCTTTTGGATTACTTCCTGCGTTAACCAATTATTCTGCAAAGGTAGTGTAGCCCCATTATGTTGCAGTGTCCCAACCACAAGAAAAGAACCTATTTAGCTCATCTGCCTTTTCCTGGTTCGCTAATTTTTAGGTGGCCTGTGTCACATTGTAATGTTCCTATAGCTTCCTTCGTCGCCTTTTTCCCATTAATATACTTAATTATTTTTATTTTCTATTTTTGCCAGTCTAATAGCCCTTTTGCAAGCCTTGTTGATTTCCTTTTACTCCCATAAAGCAGTCTCTGACCCCTCTTGTCTCTATAATTTAAATGCCTGTTTTTTACTTTGTATCTTGATCTTTAAATCATTGTTAAGCCACATTGGATGTGATTTACTCCTTTTACTTTTATTTCCACATGGTATATGTTGATAAGTATGTATATTTAGTAAGGAATTGTCCATTTATGTTCAGTATTTTTACTTGTCCATTATTTGTCCCAGTCTATAAGTTGTATTTCTGCCCTTACACCATTAAAGCCTGCACTTTTAAAATTAAGTTTTTGTTGGCCCCTTATAGTTTTGTTTAAGGCATATCTAAGTTTCCTGGATTATGAATGCATCTGATAGATGAGTATCAGTAGTGCATGAAAAAGTACTAAAATAACATTTACAAACTCACCCTGATGTTTGCTAAATCTTTTCAGTTTGCATGATGCAGCTTTTGTTAGTTGACACCCATAAAAATCCCTGCTAAGATTAGCATAACATTCAAAATTATTTTTGGCCAATCAGGAGAAATCAGAGGTTAGCTGAAACATTTGTATCAAGCTCTTGGGTTCCTGTGTTGGAAAGCAGCCTGGGATATGTAGTCTCCCTCTTTCTCCTTGTGCCCCGATTCAGCTGTGAGCTGACACCCCACCCAACCATGTGATTCATTCCAGCAGCATATACTTCCCTTGAAAGGTCAAACTCTGTATCTGGCTGCCTTTCCTCTGTGTACTTGGTTATGTATGCAAAGCTGGATTTTACTGTCCTGTATTTAACTTTATAAGTGTATTGAACTTTTCTATATAACACATCTTTTTCTGATAATCACTGCCTGTTTCTTACCAAAGATTTAAAACTCAGGAAATATATATATATATATATATCTTTAATTCAATCTCAAATGAGTCTGTGTTGTGATCACTGTTTCCCAAAGGTTGCCCTATTTCAACATTTGATACCATATCAATAATTTGAATGATAACTTAATCCAAAATAGCCTCATTTCTAGAAGGTTTTTGTACAACCTGGGCCAGATAATGATTTCTGAATGATTATACTAACCCTCCCCCATGAGTAGTTAATTCATCCCTTTTACCCTCTACACTTAATACCACATTACTTCTATCTAGTCCCTCCCCCCACCTACTAGTTTAAAAACTCCCCCAGCCGTGCATTACATTTTTAGTCATTCTTCTCAACTTCATTAAAAGTTACATAGCATAATGTTCACCAAAATGTACTATCTAACATCAAAAATATATTAAGCAATTTGTATTGTTAAACATATAAAGATTTGCACA
The DNA here is from genome assembly GCA_027410445.1 of Discoglossus pictus. NCBI lineage: Eukaryota > Metazoa > Chordata > Amphibia > Anura > Alytidae > Discoglossus > Discoglossus pictus. Next base: position 471,436,188 of record CM050163.1, on the reverse strand, counting down.
TTTGCACCATCATCTGTACACACAGAGTACTCCGACTACAAATTAGGATGTTATGCATTATATTAATATAAACATTAATATAAATATATGGTTCATGTTTTTAAAAAATAATTGGCTAAAATTGCATTCAAACTTTGGTTGTGTGGTTTTAAATGTCGAATGAATACACATTAGTCAAATTTGTCACTGTGAATTAAAAAGTGGCATTCTATATCTATTTTATTCTGTCAGTTTGTTTAAAAAATAGTTGTTATTGCTTTACAGATATTTTGCAACTATTACTTCAGAGTCTTATATGAAGGGACATACTGTTTCTCATTATTTAAGCCTGGATACAGAACAGTAATGGTGCGTGCTACATGTTGTATGCAACTTCACATGTTCATACTGTGTCTAATTGACATACAACCATGTATTATATTCAGATTTATATTTCGTTACATATAGATTTGAGTTTTTCTTTAAGATCTAAATTTATTGAGTATGATTACTTTAGTCATTCTAAGATTAGAGTACACTTCATGTTAAAAAGGGATATTTGTTTACTTCAAAATATTAAGCATTTGTTGGTTTGAGAATCCAATATCCAATATTTACATGTATAAATATATATAAACACTATACATATAAACACTATAAAGGTAGTATTTTGAATGAGTACATTTATCAATTTCATTAAGCGATAATGAATACAATATATATGTATGCACTTACCTAATATGGATTATATATGTATTCTTTCAAATGATATTCAGGTGTTTTTCATTATTTGAGTTACATTTAAGTCATCACATCATAGTATATTGTGTGACCGGTTCTAAAGGACTGTTGCACACTTTGACTATTATGCCTAATTTGATCAATTTTTTTTGGCCAATTTGATATATTGTGAGGTTTATTCATTAGGTGAAAAATTCCATTCAGGTATTTATGAAATTCAAGCAAAGTAATGGTTTATAGAAATAGCGCACACTCTGGCTAGAACAAGTATCGCATATACAACCCATTCAATATTTAAAGAGTTAAGAGCCCAAACAGTACTACTCGTGCTCATCGTATAGACTGCCATGTACTTTATACAACTTTTGTGTACTTTACTGAGCATTTTAGTGACCATCCAGGCATTCATTAGAATAGAGGTACATTCATGAATGTATTGGACAAAGGAGAGGGAAGGGTTAACATTATGCAGTGCGCACTTAAAATGGCTAAAATGGTCGATCTTCAATGGCCAATCAGAACTTAGCTACAACCGGAAGTTGGATATTTAAACCTGTAATGATTGTGTCATTTTCTTCTATACACAATTAAATTTGAAAAAGCTGTAGACACGGCGAAACAGTTCATTTAGGCTGTCAGGTGGTAATGTTATAGAATGACACCTAGCTTACTATTAACAGAACATTTCTATTCACTTTGATGTAGTTGTCTGGTCCTTGTATACATTTGGCAAATAGTGGTGCTAGTTATGCACTTAGGCGGTTAGTCTCAGTCTAAAAGTAACATTAATTTCTAGGTGTATGAGTGAGTTGTTTTTATTTTAGTATCCTAGATCTACTACAGGTTTATTACTATTTTAGATGTTGTGATATTTAATTTGGTCTTTGTACTAAGGACTCTGGCTAGCTTGTGGGGCACACCATAGCCCTTCAGACAGGAGGTCTCTATTGTGGGACATAGGGACACTGTGTGTTATAGTTCTAGTGGTGGCTCCTTTATTACAGGGACTCAGATAGCTTGTGGGGCACACCATAGCCCTTCAGACAGGAGGTCTCCATTGTGGGACATAGGGCCGCTGTGTGTTATAGTTTGAGTGGTGGCTCCTTTATTACAGGAACTCAGCTAGCTTGTGGGGCACCCCATTGCCCTCCTGATAGGAGATCTCAACAGTGAGACACAAAATTTCCATTGTTATTATTCTACAGCTATTATCGAGTATTTCATGTTTTGTGGGTAGTTTGATTGGAGTCCTGTGGTTTCTAAGACTTTTTTAATGACAACTATGTTTGCCTATTTTAGAACCAGATAATTACATATCCAGCAGTTGCCTTTAAGTACTGTGTTTTTCTTTTCGTTTTAATTGAATTGTAAATAAAGTTCTCCAATGTTTTCCCTTTTATTTTTTTGCATAGCTAAATGTCATTTTAATAACAAGTGTTTAAAATCTTTTTCTTTTTTTATGGACACCTTCCAAATAGTCTCTATAAATGTATGCCCCTGTAGCTCATGAACATAGTGTTTCTATTGGTAATATATGTACTAGCCAATCACAGACTGTCTCTCAACAACATGTTGTTGAAATGCTAGTGAGATACAATCTGTGACTGGCGAGTACATCTACTACTATTGAAGCCCTCACTCCTATCACAATCCTCCCTAATAACACAGCCCTCTAATCCAGTATCACATCCCTCTCTAATCCAGTATGACATCACTCCTATCACATCCATCTCTAATATCCCACCCCTCTCTAATATTATACCCCTCTCTTATATCACACCTCTCCAGTGACACCCCTCTCTATTATCACAGCACTCCTATCACATCCCACTCTCATATCACATCCCTTCTATGACATCCCTCTCTAATATCACATCCCTCCTATGACACCCCTCTCTAATATCACAGTACTATCTAATATCACACCCCTCTCTAATATCACAGCACTCTCTAATATCACATCCCCCCTATCACATGCCACTCTAATATCACATCCCTCCTATTACAACCCTCTCTAATATCACATCCCTCTAGATTATCACATCCCTCTCTAATCCACTATCACAGCTCTCCTATCACATCTCTCTCTAATATCACATCCCTCCTATCACAGCCCTCTCTAATATCACATCCCTCCTATCACATCCCTCTCTATGATCACACTCCTCTCTAATACCACATTCCTCCTATCACACCCCTCTCTAATATCACACCCCTCTCTAATATCACATCCCACTCTAATCCAGTATCACACCCCTCTCTAATATCACAGCCCTCCTGTCACATCCCTCTCTAATCCAGTATCACAGCCCTCCTACCACTTCCCTCTCTAATCCAGTATCACAGCACTCCTACCACATTCCTTACTAATCCAGTATCACGCCCCTCTCTAATATCACAGCCCTCCTATCACATCCCTCTCTGATCCAGACAGCCCTCCTACAACATACCTCACTAATCCAGTATCACAGCCCTCCTATCACATTCCTCTTTAATCCAGTATCACAGCCCTCCTACCACATCCCTCACAAATCCAGTATCACAGCCCTCCTATCACATCCCTCTTTAATCCAGTATCACAGCCCTCCTACCACATCCCTCACTAATCAAGTATCACAGCCCTCCTACCACATCCCTCACTAATCCAGTATCACAGCCCTCCTACCACATCCCTCTCTAATCCAGTATCACAGCCCTCCTACCACATCCCTCACTAATCAAGTATCACAGCTCTCCTACCACATCCCTCTCTAATCCAGTATCACATCCCTCACTAATCCAGTATCACAGCCCTCCTACCACATCCCTCTCTAATCCAGTATCACAGCCCTCCTACCACATCCCTCACTAATCCAGTATCACAGCCCTCCTACCACATCCCTCACTAATCCAGTATCACAGCCCTCCTACTACATCCCTCACTAATCCAGTATCACAGCCCTCCTACCACATCCCTCTCTAATCCAGTATCACAGCCCTCCTACCACATCCCTCAATAATCCAGTATCACAGCCCTCCTACAACATCCCTCACTAATCCAGTATCACAGTCCTCCTACCACATCCCTCAATAATCCAGTATCACAGCCCTCCTACAACATCCCTCACTAATCCAGTATCACAGCCCTCCTACCACATCCCTCTCTAATCCAGTATCACAGCCCTCCTACCACATCCCTCTCTAATCCAGTATCACAGCCCTCCTACCACATCCCTCACTAATCCAGTATCACAGCCCTCCTACCACATCCCTCACTAATCCAGTATCACAGCCCTCCTATCACATCCCGCTCTAATCCAGTATCACAGCCCTCCTACCCCATCCCTCACTAATCCAGTATCACAGCCCTCCTACTACATCCCTCTCTAATCCAGTATCACAGCCCTCCTACCACATCCCTCACTAATCCAGTATCACAGCCCTCCTACCACATCCCTCTCTAATCCAGTATCACAGCCCTCCTACCACATGCCTCTCTAATCCAGTATCACAGTCCTCCTACCACATCCCTCACTAATCCAGTATCACAGCCCTCCTACCACATCCCTCTCTAATCCAGTATCACAGTCCTCCTACCACATCCCTCACTAATCCAGTATCACAGCCCTCCTACCACATCCCTCACTAATCCAGTATCACAGCCCTCCTACCACATCCCTCTCAAATCCAATATCACAGCCCTCCTACCACATCCCTCACTAATCCAGTATCACAGTCCTCCTACCACATCCCTCACTAATCCAGTATCACAGTCCTCCTACCACATGCCTCTCCAATCCAATATCACAGCCCTCCTACCACATCCCTCTCTAATCCAGTATCACAGTCCTCCTACCACATCCCTCACTAATCCAGTATCACAGCCCTCCTATCACATCCCTCTCTAATCCAGTATCACAGTCCTCCTACCACATCCCTCTCTAATCCAGTATCACAGCCCTCCTACCACATCCCTCACTAATCCAGTATCACAGCCCTCCTACCACATCCCTCACTAATCCAGTATCACAGCCCTCCTACTACATCCCTCACTAATCCAGTATCACAGCCCTCCTATCACATCCCTCTCTAATCCAGTATCACAGTCCTCCTACCACATCCCTCTCTAATCCAGTATCACAGCCCTCCTACCACATCCCTCACTAATCCAGTATCACAGCCCTCCTACCACATCCCTCACTAATCCAGTATCACAGCCCTCCTACTACATCCCTCACTAATCCAGTATCACAGCCCTCCTACTACATCCCTCACTAATCCAGTATCACAGCCCTCCTATCACACCCCTCTCTAATATCACATCCCTCTCTAATCCAGTATCACAGCCCTCCTATCACATCCGTCTCTAATATCACAGCCCTCCTATCACAGCCCTCCTATCACATCCGTCTCTGATATCACAGCCCTCCTATCACAGACCTCCCAGCTGCCCGTTTTGTTGTACAGATACATGCTCAGTATCCCAATCCAGGTCACATGACACACACATCCTTGTCAGCCCCTCCCGTCCTGTAGATTGAATGGCCTCTTTCTCTGCATTTCGCTATTGGTTGCTTCTCTTCCGTGCCCCGCCTCGGACCCTGCTCGCCATTGGTTGACGTTTCCAAGGGAGGCTCAGTGATTGGCTGGGCTCTGACGCTCTGTCCTGTGACGCGCTGCGTGACGTTGTAGCTGTTGTCGGAGGTGTTGGAGTCTTCGGGCGGTGAGGGGGAACCGGGCAGCAGGTACCGGAGAGTGGGCGGGACCGGCGGGGAGGAGACAGTGGGAGCTATGGATACTGTGTGGAGGGTGGTGCCTTGGGACCGTTTAATGAAATAAAGATAAGGGCCCGAGGAGATGGAACATAGAGAGAGATACACCCGGGATACATGGGCAGCAGTGTGTTATGGATAGAGTGTGCTGTACATTGCATGCACTGAGTGATGTGTACGTGTCTGGGGGTCACTTGTGTAAACAGAGTTATACATTGTCCATATTCACTATTAATAACAGTACGACATGACGTCGAAATAACAATGACATCATCACTACGTCATATACACGTTCCCTACCTTGATATAATTATACATTTAGTACTTGCAAGCAGAACTAGGGAGGTGTCTGTGCATCTCGTAATATAGCAGGAGTACTACAGTATGTTGGTGCTGCAGATCAGTACTCACATGCAATATTTTGGTTTGAAAACACTGGAAATATTAGTATTTCAGAAAGTAATTTAAATTAATAAGTTGTCATTGTCCAATTATTTGTGTGATTTACTATGTATGGTCACCCGAGATGGACAGGTCATAGCAGAGAGGTCAGACACTGGAGAAGGAACTGGCAACCTACTCCAGTATCTTCTTGCATAGGCACAAGATGTGCCTGGCAAGCTGCGGTCTATAGGGTCACAGAGAGTTGGACACAACTGTGACTAAACACAAGCATGTTACTTAGGGTTCTTGTTATTAAACAATTGAAAAGAAACACTAAGTTTGCAATTTTTAGCTGTCAGTCAGCCTTTCTAATCCACCAACAGATTCATATATGTGTTAATGAGAGACTGTGGCCATTAATTGCTGGTTAGCCCCTGAGGAACTGGATCCATTGTCATAACTGGGCATTCTTAGACTCCACTGAAGACCATGAATATAATGTATTGGGGGTAATCATATATTTTCAAGCTATTGTGATGTAAAATGTATCTTTTATGAAATTTTACATTTGAAATAGTTAGTTTTCTTCTCATCTTTAGGTCGGTGTTCCTCCCATCTTTTACAAGCTACTTGGCTTTGGTGGCAACAGAGTGTTCTAACACTTACCTTCAGCTTCCTTATCACTTCATGTTATATCATGGTCATTTAATTTACACTCTGCCTCTAAAGCTAAGTACTCTGTAAACAGTGGTAATAGCTAGGATGACCGAAAACTGTTATTTTCAGTGTAAGTTTTCTCCCTCCCCCAAATTGACTTTTTTTTATTTATATTTTTTTAAACAGAATACATTTTAAAAGATTTAGATTAATGTTGGAAAAATGCTTTATTAAGTAAAACTATAAATACAGCCTTTCATATATACAGTAGTAGAAGCCAGTGTTTTATTTACCTACTTATATTGGTATGATTCAGTTCCCTGGTGGTCCAGTGGTTAGGATTTGGTGCTTTCACCACTACGACCTGGGTGCGATTCCAGTCAGGTTACCAAGCGGTCCCACCACCCTGAAGCCATGAAGGATTGGGCCTGGTCAGTACTTGGATGGGAGACCACGTAGGAATACCAGGAGCTGTATGCTGTGGCCGACTGGAGATGAAACTCAGTCTTACTCAGTATTGAATACCAAGAGGATCAGCATAGTGTGTTGCGGTACATGAGGTCACAGAGAGTGAGGACACGACTGAACAACACACACACACATTTAAGGAGTCAGTTGCTTCTAAACCAGTGAAGCATTCCTTAGTGCCAATGCTTGTAAAATGACTTCTGGAGATCTTACCAGTCTTACTATCTGCAGTGTTGTCCTTCTTCGTTGCTGTGGCACACTAGGAGGCTTCTGTGTAAATTATTGGATTGTGTTCAAGGTTGTGCATGGAGCTGCTTTTGGGGGGTACTCACAGAGCCTGGCGAAACAGTGTGCACTACCCCATAACTTACATACAAACCTCCTAGAGTGACTCCGCAACAAAGAACGACATGTAGTGCTTGATCAGAGCTGCATATAGAGTCACATGGAATAAAAAAGCAAATCAAAATATGTAAATTGAAGTTATTTCTAGAGAATAATATATTCAGTTCTCATTCTTTGGCACGGTGCCTACACAAGGAGAAACCTTCCATATCCCTTTAAATCCTATATTCAGTGTCCCGTCACGTAAAATAAATCTCCTCTTGCTTGTAAATGGATGTTTCACGCTCATACTGTTATCCTATATCTGTTCACATTAGTTTGCCCTCACTCCCAAATTACTACTTTTCTTTTCACCCTACTATATCCCAGGTCTAAAATTACTACATAAACACTGTCAGAAGTATAAATGTATATGTGTTTATTATATAAATATGCACATTATAACAAGGTGTAAGGCACACTTGCAGACACAAACGTTCACGTGCACACATTCCATTGTACTGCACCAGGCATTTGAGTGTCTGCATTCCCATGAAGATATGCAGCCCTAGGCCGGGCCTTTTTTGACCAAGGCAGTCCTGTTTCACTGGATACAATGCTGGATTACTTGCATATAGATATTTTGTATATCTACTGTAAACATTTTTAGGAGCCAAAAAGAAACCGATTTAGATGGAAAATATGACTTAAGAATTAGCATGCACTGTGTTATGTCTCAAGGGTAATTTACTAATTCCCCCGGAAACTCATTATATACTAGAATAAACCCTTACCACAATTGGTTTAAAACGTACACTCCTCTCTCTGATGTTTTCTCTTTTCATTTTTCTGTTTGCTTGTGAAACACAACATATTGTCTTGTAAGATGTATAGGTGACAGAACACTGTATTGTGTCAATCACATTTCTAGCTGTAATAATTTATAACCATTCTTAAAGGTATACTATAGTCCAATATATATGTTAGGCTCTTTTGATGAACTAGAATTGATAATAGTAAAAATCTATTTAGAAAGATCAAAATATAAACAATCTTAATGATGATGTGCAGCATTTTGCTGTGTTTGCTTACCTGCTTTGTCAAGAGGGTTGGACTATTCTTTTTAGCTATACAAGAGAGCATACTGTAAATACATCCTGTGTCCGTTATAAGCAATTGGATGTCTGTATTTCGTGCCGTTTTTTATTTGCTATAAATACTGGAATGGTGTTTATTACATTAAATCAAACCTTAGTTCAAGTCTTATTAATAATGTTTTGTATGTATGTAGAGAAGTAATATAAAGAGTCTAGGTAAAGAACCCTGCTCATGGTCTTTGAGATGACACCCTAGGGGGTTTAATTCATATTTCATTCATTGATATATGTACAGTTTGTTTACACCCACTTGTTTATGAAGTAAATACAGCTTTGTGTATTTGTACAAAGGAACAGGTAGAAACAATAGATGCAATGTTATGTGGGAGAGGGAGGTTTAATGACAGTAATATAGATTTTTTTTAATGGAAAAACAAACAGTCCTACAATGTTTCCCAACTCTAATCCACAACTCTCTATAAAAGGCAGAACTTGAAAGACCACTGTAATACTTTTACAGTATCTTGATTTTTTTTTTATTAGACAATAATTTGTAATACAATCCCTATTCAGTGAATTCGAAACATTATATTCATTATTACATTTACTTTCAAAACATAAGGTGTGCTTCTTCTTTCTACCTCTTATGGGAGCATCATAGGGCAGGGGCATGTTGCCTATCAAGGTAAACCAAATTAACACCCCAGATCTCCTCCCAGTAAAGGACATCTCCTGTGCCTTATACACCCTGTGTGTGACCATTTAGGCCTGCTCACCAGGCATAGTTGAACATATGGGTTGGAGATCAGAAGCTCAGCTGGAGGTTTAGATGGTGTTTGCATGTGAGTTTCAGATTAAATATTGTTTTTATAAGTCTTCGAAAAGGAATCTTATTAATAATCAATGCTTAACATCCAGCTTCTATTGTTACGGCAGCTTTGGTTGAGGTCAGTAAAACATTGGAGAAGCACTACACAGGCACTAGTTTCAGAGCTTAGTACTAGATAGAATCAACTGACCGTTTAATGATGGAGAACAGAACATTTAAGAGTGGTGACAAGAAGGCAGCAAGAAGACAACTTGCTAACAACTCTTTGACAGAACTAAATAAATAACAAAAATGTAGCAGCATCTATCCCTACATAGCACCCCATCCTTGTCTACACAACCCCTCTCTGCACCCAACCCCTCTTAGCACCAACCTCACAAAGCTCTTTGCTCTCACATCTTCCCTGATACTCTTCCCCAGCGTTCTGAACTGCTCCACTCTGTCACCTCTTGGAGCTTCAGTAGAAATGTTCTTTTTTGTAACAGGCAGAGACCAATTTTTTGCCAGTGGTGTGTGTGGCCAAAGAGGCCCAGGGTGTGTGTGTAACAGGTTGGGCTGGGGTATTGACTATTTGGGGCTATATTTGACTGCTACCCTTTATGGCACAGTATCATTGTGGTAACTTGGGCGAATGCATAATTTTCTCTGTGAGGTTTACAGGGGGTGAGAGGATCTGCCTCTAAGCTAGTCTATCCTAAAATCCTGAACTCTCTCAGCACAAAAATCTTTTGCACTTTTTTTATTTCTATACCTTACATTAAAAAATCTGTATTTGTTCAGGCTTAAAACGTATTTATTAGTTAAATTGTTGGTTTGTGCTGCTATATAGTTATATAGTAATTGAGGTTGAAAAAAAGACTTAGTCCATCAAGTTCAAACCTGTGTAATTTGTGGATTAATTGATTCAGAGGAAGTCAAAAACCCCATTGAAACATTGCCCCAGATGCTGGCAATCAGATTTCTCCCTGGATCTTCTCTAGTTATCCAGGATAACCCTGAATGTCCTTTTTTATTTAAAAATATATCCAATACCTTTTTAAATATATTTATCAAATCTGCTGATACAACCTCCTTTGGTAGAGAATTTCACAGTTTAACCAACCTTACTGTGAAGTACCCTTTTCTTAAAGTGGAATCCTTTTCCTTCCAACCTCAAGGGATGTCCTCTTGTCAGTAGAAACTATTTGGCACAAAACATTCTTTTCTTACTGTATCACATATATAGTTGTGAGCGTACGAGTCGTTGCTCACGCTTGCGAGGTCACTGGGCAAGGGCCTCAGTTGCTGGCATGGAGCGCCTTCGGCGCTCCATGCCAGCAACTGAGGCCCCTCGCGAAGCGAGGGCCTCAGTTGCTGGCGAGGTCACTAGGCACGGGTCTCAGTTGCTGGCATGGAGCGCCGAAGGCGCTCCATGTCAGCAACTGAGGCCCCTCGCGAAGCGAGGGCCTCAGTTGCTGGCGAGGTCACTGGGCAAGGGCCTCAGTTGCTGGCATGGAGCGCCGAAGGCGCTCCATGCCAGCAACTGAGGCCCCTCGCGAAGCGAGGGACTCAGTTGCTGGCGAGGTCACTGGGCAAGGGCCTCAAACCCTCGCAAAATTCACGTCGCTACTCAAAAAACACGACACACAAATTACGACACTCGCTAAATTTTACGAGGCACGCAAACAACGTACGAAACACGTTACCACACATTACGACCTCGCAAACATCGGACGCAACACGCCGACATACAAACATTTAAAACACAATACATACACACAGCACATACATAAAAAACTTACCTACACCAAGAGGGAGCACCCAGGACCTCAAAAATGCAACTTACACCTCGATTTTACTCGAAATAAAACAGTTTAGAGACTAAAAAAAAATCTAAGCGACAGAAAAAATGGCCGCCGAACAAAACGAAAACGAGGCTACAGCACTCTAAACTCGCAAAACACCACAAAACACCTACGGATATTCCGATACAGACCTATACCACACATTACTCGCCATTTTACACCAATGCGGAAGTACACGACTACGCTAACGGTTTGGTCTCGCGCACGCACAGTGTTACACTGCACACATTCAGCATGCTTATACAGCAGCTCCACACCACTAATGCTGCAGCAACATCAAACAAGGTTCACAGATCTTCAACACAATGCATACAAATAGGTCAAGTATATTCATTTATTCATTTGGATTATATATTTTAGTAGTACACACAAAACAACATTACCTACCTTACAATTCAATATGTATATTAATACCTAAACAACTTCACAAACATACACATCTCATTGCCGTCATTTTTTGACGGGCAAGTCGCTAGTATTTATAGATTAGTTAAGTTTTTTTCAAGTATCCCCAGTGCTAAACATGCAATGACTTTGTTTGTATCCATTTTATCTCATTTACCTGCATTATTTTGCCTACAAAATTGCTGGTGAAATATTAACTTTTAATAATGCATTCTAATTTTATTGTTAATGGTCTATAATTATATCATGTAGTTTCTAAAAATAGGTGGAGAAAATTGGGGCAGTGGGAAGGGCACATGACGCCCATGCTTACCTAATATTTATTACCTGTGTTTTCTTTTTTACATCTCTGAAAGCGCTTTGCTTGGTCTGGGCAGGGACATGTAGCAATCTGTATGCTCCAACTAAATGCATTTCACAATAACCCTGCTAAGCAAGGGGTTAATGTTATATTTAAAGGTATATCTAAGTTTCCCTGTTTTTCCCTTTTTCTAATCTAACAACTGCTGCTTATATCAGAACCACACATAACATAGAGTCATTCTATACACACACAGCTTTATTTATTTAAAAATAAAAAAAAAATTTCCACCCCCCAGAATTGCTTACATAGGCACTGTGTACCTACCAATAGAAAGAGTGCATTTGGGTATGGATTTAACTATTTACTTGCCTTTCAAGGCAGCAGCACAATGCAGAAATCTACAGAGCAGTTTCTGTTTCCAACTACTTCCTATTCAATGGTGAAACCAGGACTATATATCCCATGATTCTTTGCTGCACAAATTAGCTTTACAGATTGATACAATGTGTTAGTTGCCGGTGATTGTCCAAAATGAATTTTATGCTAATTTCAGCAGGGATTTCCAGGAGTGTTGACTCTCAAAACCAACTGCTTGCAAACTCGAGATCTAGCAATGTTTATTTTGGTATTTTTTCAGGCAAAAAATGCATGAAAAATTATCCTCCTCTATCATATGCATTTATAATCCAGGACTCTTAGATATGCCTTTATGGGGTACAATAAGCACTTTAAATGTATGCTAAAAATATCCCTTAGGAAACTTTAGGATACATGGCTAATTGAATTATGTACATCTCTGCTTCCTAATCTTCTTCTAAATATATCCTACTTCCTGGCTGCCTCAAACTTTGCCTCCTCTATAGAAAACTGAACTCCTTTTCACACTATTTAGTGTCTGACTTTTAGTGATTGCATATGATGTTTTCTGCCGTAGTTCTTGCATTGCAGTAGTGTTGTTGTCTTACCAACCTGCAGCAGAAGGAAACCGGTGTGCCAGAGGAACCTAGAATCACATATATAGTTGTGAAGGCGCTCCTTGCCAGCAACGGACCTTATTTCGCACGCAAACAACATTACCTGCATTACAATCTTATTGCCGTCATTTTTTGACGGGCAAGTCGCTAGCATAGTATATAATAATTATCTATTTCCGAAAATGTTTACTTAATATGGGTGAAAATATTTTTTTTAAATAGGCCGTTGAATGAAGCTTTATAATCTGAAATAAATATACCGTATTGGTCCGAATATAAGCCGCACCCGCATATAAGCCACACCCGTAAAATGCAAGGGGTCAAAACAGAAAAAAGATAGTACTCGCATTTAAGCCGCACCCTTAAAATTGGAGAGAAAAAGACAAAAGTCAGATAGAAAAAGACAAAAGTCAAGTAGATTTAGGCAATAAATAGTGATTTTATTTTAATATATACTGTACCATATACGGTATCCAGTATTTGGAAAACATTATAACTATAACTCTTTAGGCAGGTTGCCAATATTATGGTAACAGCAACAGAAAGTTCAGGAAACATGAAACATAAGGTAACAAGGAAACTTGTTACTATTCACAGTCATCACTGGTGTCACTACTGATTTTGTCACCAGTATTCACTTCATCACTGTCACTGTTATCTTCATTCTCCTCCCATAGCAAGTTGTCCTCGCTACCATCCAATGCATTGGACACGCAGCATTTTTTGAACCCCCTGATGATGGAGTTAGATGAAATACTTGACCATGAAGTTATAATCCATTGGCACAGGAGTGTCACTGACGGCTTCTTAATCTTGTCAGATGGTGTGAGAGCATGATCCCCTTCCCGAAGCCAATCTGAATACTGCTTGTGTAGGTTGTCTTTGAACGGCTTGTTCACAATGACATCAAGCACTTGTAGCTTGGAAGTCATGCCACCAGGTATAACAACAAGGTCTGTCTTCTGTGAGGCAACTTTAGTCTTCACTTCAGGAGTGAGATGACCCTTAAAAGCATCCAATACTGGCATGGCTCTCTTAGTGAGCAGTGCTCCAGGTCTGCAATTCCAAACTACAACCAGTCGACCATCAGTTCAGTTGTCATCCATCCCTTTTTCCTGGCAACGAATCACTAAGCCATCGGGAATGCTTTCTTTGGGCAAAGTTTTTCGCTTCAGAATAACATAGGGGGGGTAAATTTCCTCCGTCAGCAGTGACAGCTAACATCAACGTTATTCTGATTTTCTCATTACCAGTTGTCCTTAAAATGACACTTTTTGCCCCTTTCTGGTTTACTGTTGTATTGCTTGGCATGTCAAAAAATACTGGGGTCTCGTCAGCATTGCCTATCTGGTCTAATGGGTATGAGTGACGCTGCTGCAATTGGATGACATACCTCTGGAAACTAGTCAGTTTCTCCTCAAAATCTGCCGGCAGTTTCTGTGCCAATGAAGTGCTTCGTCTAAGAGCGAGACGTTTTCTCCGCATAAAACGATGGCACCAACCAATACTTGCACGAAATTCCCTCTTATTGATTTTTAAGGTCTTTGCAATTTCTAAGGCTTTCAGCTGGATTACTTCATGTGAAATTGGCATCCCATCTTTTCTCAGATCTTGAATGTAGGAATAAACCCCAGCTTCAAGTTCTGGATATTTGCCTTGTTTTGGTCCCCTGAAAGATTTTCTGGTGGAAACTGAATTTTTCAATTTCTCCTCTGAGGCAACCTAACGTCGCACATTGGATTCATCCAAGCCATATTTTTTTCCAGCCTCTCTGTTGCTTGTTGTCTTTGCATAATTAACAACTGCAATTTTGAAACTTGCATCATAACTACGCCTCACTCCTAGGCTTGTTGATGCTTTTCTCTCCAAGTGATCAGCCATTGCAAGAAACAGGCTTTCTAACATGTACTGTAACTTCTTTTGCAGGTTACAGGCCTTCCAGGATGCTAGAATCACTAAAACCGGAAATTGGTATTCAATTGCTACAATTTAGTCACATGAGTGCAAATCGGCACCCTTAACTCGCAAATCGGCAGTGATTTTGCGATCGCGAATATAAGCCGCACAAACGTAACTCAAAACTCGTAAATCGGTTGTCATTTTTTCGCGGTCGCGAATATAAGCCGCACCCTTAACTCGCAAGCTCAAAAATCGGAAAAAAGGTGCGGCTTATATTCGGACCAATACGGTATAATAACCCAGCAATATTTATTTAAGTACATAATAAACAGAGTATTGCTGTATGTAGTGATACCTTTTTATATGAACTGGACACTCACCCCTACCTCACTCTTCATGTACTGAGTACTCAAATACTCTGAAACCTAAATCCAGAGAATATCTTTCCTGTAGTCATGTCAGTCCCATCAGACTGAGGTGTCATGTACAACACATGCAATGTTCATGAATAATAGGACACGGCTGACTGTTTCACTTTCCTGGGCTCCTTCCCTCTTCAAAGAACTGATAAACATATTGCAAATAGGTTTTTCTATTATTTTAATGGAGTTGATTATACTGAATATAATAGTTACTGAATAAAAGGCTCAGGGGCTGATCAATTCTGGGAGCCTTGGCTTGTAAAGTTTTACTTTTAGCACCTAATTTTTTTGGTAATTCTTGATATACCTATATACATATTCCATTCTCTGGCTTCTAAGAAAAAGTTGCCTGGCTCGTAAGCTTGGTATAAAGATGTCAAAAACTTATTTGCCCATTCTACTTACGTTTCTTCCAAATCTCCTTTTAAATTAGGGAATTCAGTGTTCCTTTAAATAAATAACTGCTTCTGTCATTTTTTCTATCAGCTGTTTTCTTGAATGAATTTGAAAGAATCTTCTCACAATAATACATATATAAGGTGGTGGGGTTTAAAGGCATGTTTAAGTTTCCTCGATTATGAATGCATCTGATAGAGGAAAATAATGTTTTTGCATGAAAAAATACCAAAATAAACATCAACAAACTCACCCTGGTGTTTGCTCAACCTTTTGAGTTTGCAAGCAGTCGCTTTCCAGCGTTAGCACTCCCTTGAAATCCCTGCTAAAATTAGTATAAAATTAATAATGTGTTTTGTCCAATCACTAACAGCTCATACATTTTAATATATTGTCGCAATCTGTGATAGCAGTTTGTGCAGGAAGGAATTATGGGATATGTAGTCCTCTGCAGGAGGAGCCAGATATTGCTGCTGTGTATCTCTGCATTGAGTTGCTGCTGCCTTGCCGGCTAGTAAAGGGTTAACAGCTGTACACAAATGCATTGTTTGTATTGGTAGGTGCACTGTGTGCTAAGATGGGCATACTCTTTGAATACACAGGAATCTTCTGTCTGCACAATGGGAATGTGGCAAATACAAGATCACTGGGTAACTCATTAGTTTACAAGGACTCAACCTCCTGAAAAAGTAAGACCAATTCAGGTGATAAAAGAAAATGAAAAATTACAATAAAGAATAATTTTATGTAAAAGTTAAAAAGGTAAGGGCTGTTTTTGTTTGTTTATCCTCAGTAAAATCAAGTTAAGTTATTTAAAAAATCAAATATAATTTTTTTTGACAGGCCATCATAAAATAATTAGTGAATAAATATAGCTAATTTCAGCTCCTGTTGCGTATGTTTAGGAGGCAGCACTGAGCTTTCATATAAACACACAATACAAATCGCTGATTGTGACCATCTAAGCCTTTCAGAAATCCTTGTCATGGTGTCATATTAATAGCTGTACAGGCAGTTTGTGGGTTGGCCATTTTCTCTTCCCTCATGCCATCCATGTCCATCAATGTGCTTAGTTCCTTTTACTGTATATACTTAGCCTAAAGCAAGATTTTTTGAGCGGATGTTACTGACACTTGCATTCCTCTGTCCGTAGAAAGGAATTCCATGCAAACAGGATTTTGTGTCCCGCGGCATCAAGTTGCTCTTGTGCTTGAATACACCAGCGTCGGCATGCAAGGAAATGAATGAACAAGGTACTGTATGTAACTTACAGGATGCAAACAGCCATCTTGTCATGAGACAGTGGCAAACACAGTGTGGTCTCTCCTTGTATAGCAAAGATCTTGTAGTCACTTAACTCAGAGCTTGACAAATCCCAGGAGCCAGGAAGTCACAGCTGCTGAAGTTTAACTGCTGGCTCCAAAAGTGTATTCTGTACATATTACTATATATACTCTTTAATCTGGCTTCTAAGTGTCAGATACATTTGTCAACTCCTGACTTAAAGTTACATTCACCACCCAAATATATAAAATCACTGTGTTTTAATTTACGAAAACCTGAATAGTAAAATGCTATGATAAGAGCAATCCTGATGTAGATAGTTTAGTAAAGGAGTCTTAATTAATTTGACATGTCATGGTTCTCTTTGATTAGAAATTATTGGAGTAAACTATTTGTGATGGACTTCCTCCAGAGTAGAGGTACTGCAGAATTATTTATGTCGGCCAGCTGACCAGCTCCTGATGTTCCGATTGGAGGAGTAGAGAATCTGCACCCAGACCTCAGAAGGCTGAGAGAGAGGGGGGGAAAATACTCTGTAGCTTGTTTCCAAAACTACTCTGCCTTATTAGGGAACACAGAAGTAACTGGGAAACCTTAACTAGGTTACCAGTTCCCCCTGGAACCCACTCGATGGCTGGCTTGGTAAATAATGGAGACATCATGTACCTGTCCGTCAACCACGAATGGTTGTGCAGTCTACCCCTCACCTAGACCTGGAGTGGCGGGCTGTCTGTCTGGGATATGCCTTTATTATACAGGACAGGGCCCCCTCCAGGAACTCTTTAGTGACCAGCACTCTGTGCATTTACAGTATCACTTGAGACTTTCCTCCACCCACATTACTCACATCTTCTGTCTACATCAGCTATGGTTACATAAGGGAAATCGCACCACTTCAAAATGCACGAGAACTAGGTAAATTGATGAAAACAGATATTCCTTTTTAATTGAGGTTGTGTTTTACAGCGGAATCAACATGCTGTCTGTCTACATTCACAGAGCTCTCCCCGGGTGTCATAGCGAGACAGGCCTGGGGTGCAACAGTACCCCCCAAAAGTCCAAGAAGTAGAAAAACTGGTCCATACACAAGAATAAGGGGAGGGGAAAATAAACAGTCCATTGGGTGTTTGTGACATTGTACATTTGTTTTCGCTCCAAAATATAAAAAACATGTATATAGACACACACACGTCTTATTGAACGCAAAAACATTTTTTATAACTTAAGCAATCACTGTAGGTGAGGAAAATCTTCAAATGATTGTGCAACAAACATTATCTGTTGTGTACACCCCCAGTATAAAAGCATTTTTCGATCAAAACATAATTTTTGAGCAGACTTTTCTAGTTTACAGAGGACAAATCCTCCAACTATCCATTCATTCACATACTAGATAAATACAAAATGGAGAATACACCACTCAAGCTTCTAGTCATGAAGAAGTCTTGAGGAAAGACCACATGGAAGCCTTTATTAATGTTCCAAATTGTATTGGTCTTTGAAATGGATACTTTAGTTTTACATTTACCATCATGTTTCTAAAATATCATATTTTAAATCATACAAAGCTTCAAAACCTCCAAGCTACTTTTAGCGAAGCCTTGTGAAGCCATCAATGTAGTCAGTGAAGCAGAAATGGGTTTCAGGCACCTGGCTGTTGTGAAGGGAAACCATTAACACAGCGAGTATTAAAAGTGTGTTTTTGAGTGAAAACTAAATTACCAACACTAAAACTACAAAGAAATGGACACACACCAATGTATCAAATCCATCTTATTATGCATCGCTTAAAGGATAGAAGCTAGAGGGATGGTATGATAGAAACCTTCAAACATGCCAAAGGATTTAAGTTAGAAATGGAAGTGTCCTTGAGAGAGTATGAGGTATCCAAGGACAAGATTATGATTGAAGATGAAAGATAGAAGATGTATGGGTAATGTGAGAGTATTATTTTGCAGAAAGAGTAGCAGATAAATGATTAAACTGGTAGAATTAATAACCGTTAAGGAATTTAAGAATGCCTGGGAGAAGTATATGGGGGTCTTGAGGCTTATTTAAACCAAGGTCGATGGAAAGGACAGAACATATGGAGCTTTTTTGGTTCTTATTTGCTGTCAAATCCAAGTCTCTGTGTAAAATACACACTTTTCTATTTGCCGATATAGTGGCCGTTTTAGTATTTTACACTTGTTGAAATGTTAACATTTTGGGTATGAAAACTGAATGGTCATTATCATACTCTTACTGCTCTGGTCAATGGTTAATCAGTGTGGACATTTTCTTTTTTTTTTAAAGGTCGAACGTATTTATCTTCACGAACAGCCAGCACCTAGAAACCTGCAGGTTGGTGGCCGAGAATATCAAAGCAGCTTCAGAGCAAGTGCTTAAATGTGAGTTTACTGTAACATTTGAAATAATGTCCTGGTCTCCTTCCTGGTGTATTTTGGGTCACATTAGTCTTTAGTTTACAGCTAAGTACATAATTAAATGAATACTATACATATATATATATATATATATATTTTTTTTTTAATTAGTTTTTTTTGGGCGATAAAAAGAAATGTGACCAAGTGACAATGTCTTCAGTAGACAAGGATGTACCATGCTGAGAAAACAGTGTAGTGGAACAGCTAATACATGGCAATGACTTCCATAATAAATAACTATTTTGAAACATATTCCCTATTGAATACAGTGAACAGTATTTTAAATATAAAATTACCATGATCCTTTACCAGAAATGTTTCTGTAACCAACTGCGCATAAATGTATACTGTGGTTCTTATCTATTAATGCAGTTGTTTCCTAGTCATTTTTGGTGCCTGCTCCCATTTTTAGAAATATTCATTTATATAATGTATTTGCACATGGATTTAAAAAAAAATATTCTGGCTGCTGGTGGGATCTGAGAAATTGTTGTTGTCTAAACCAAGCAAATTAAATGAAAACATAAAAATAGGACTAAAAAATGAAATATGACTTTAAAAGATGTAATCCAATCGAGTTAGTGTGTATTTCCCTCTGTAGATTAACACTATAGAAATTATTAGAATATTACTACTATTAGAAAATAAATCGCAAAGGAAAGTTGCAGCCATTATGTTTAAGAGCATCCCCACATGTATTTTAGAAAGTTTACTTGTTACAGTGCCATTACTCTATAATATTTAGTTATTTGCGTATAGTCATCAAATGAATTTAAAAGGCAAAAACAAACTCTTTAAAAGAATGAGTGAAGTTTCTCACTAAGCATGTGGGGCCTCACCATTTCCTGTGTTATCATATTTAACGTATTTATCAGAATACTATAGGAAGAGAAGAGACCTCACTTGTGACAAACCCTCCTGAATATAGAGTTTTTCATTACCCAGCACAGTCTCGCACCAATACTGATTGTTAGTCTTCTCTGATATATGCAAATGTTTCTGGTCAGCAGTGTATGGGTTACACACATTTAGCACATTCTTAATATTAACAGTTTTAGAAACTAGACTGATGGGAACGAATTTACTTGTATTTGTAGTTCTCAGTTTGGTCTAAATGCACTGTGAGCAGTTTTATATTAAGCATACATAAATAGGTTCCTGTTTCTGGTCTTTTTTCAGACATTCGGGTATGTGCTGACCAAAAGAAGCTTCTCTGTCATCACCAGATCTTCTAGGCTCCTTGGTGAAGATGGGGTTTGGCACTGAGCTGAAGTTTTCACATGATGCTTTGCTAAAGCTACAAGACTGGGAACTCCGTCTCTTGGAAACTGTGAAGAAATTCATGGCTTTGAGAATTAAAAGTGATAAGGAGTATGCATCAACTTTGCAGAATCTTTGCAACCAAGTAGACAAAGAGAGTGCACCCCAGCTGGATTACATTAGCAATGTATCCAAGGTAAGATTTCTATTTTTTGCTGGGGCATATTTAGATCTTATGCTGCCTAGGTAACTTCTCTTGCACTTTTCTCCGGCTTTATTTTTATCCTAATGTTGCCACAATCAATATATACGTGTATATATATTTATATAGTTTTATTATAGGGTGTCAAGTAAATTTCCCAGCAAAAATGTCTGCTGTACATTTTATGCACTATTCTGTGGTGGTGCACCAGCAACGTTAGGCTGCTTGGGCCTTGTTGAACTAGCCAGAAATATTCCACTGAATGCCAACGTTGATTGTTGGTATATCTGTTTCTATCATACTTTTTTAGTCTGTACTATGGCGTTTTACCGAAAGTTGTGAAAAGCTGACTACTTGATTATATTTTAGAGGACCGCTCTAATGGTGAACCTTTCTTTAATTTTAAGCAGTAACGATTAGTATGAATAACTTTTTAGTTTGTGATTAACAAAATTGTTCTTTTGTGGAAAAAAAAAAATACATTGAAAATGCAAAAATCCTACGTCATGAAGAAGTAATATTGAATATATACATTTGTTTTCATTGTACAGTGGCCCTTAAAAGATGGTGCACTGAACTTGCTAAGGTAAAAAAAAAAATGTGACTAAAAGAATAATGAAGTCAGGAAAAAGTTCTTAAGCAGGTTTTAATTAGAAAAAAAAAAAAAAGGCTCTGCTGGACCCATGATGCGTTGGTGGAAGTAATGCATGTAAGTGGCATGTTTACATTTCTTCAAACATCCCTTACCTCTCCCGGGTTGCTTCTGGGCCAGGTAGAGGTAAGGGATGTTGGGTCATTTTCAGTCAGATCCAGTTATCTGACAAATCCCTCTAACTTCTTTCTGTTTCCTCCTCCCTCTACAGATAGATAAGAAAATACATCCCATGATCCATCTCTCAGGAAGTGATTGTAACAGTCACTAAATTCAGTTACTCATAAACAGTGTATAAAAATCCAGATTTTTTTTTTTATGTCCATAGCTTGCACAGCTGCTAATGTTGTTAGTTTGTTACATACTTCACAGTCAAGTGCCTTTTTTGTCTTGAAGCACAGCTGTCCTTTAATATGGGATTTGGGATCTATTCTGTTATGTTGACAGGTCCGCTGCTGCAGTGCGGCCTCCAACAGCTAGACGGCGCTGTTGATATTTTGCAGCGCTGCTGATATGTGAGAGAAGTTCTAAGCTTATAATGTTAGCCTAACCCTAACTTGCCCTCACCCTAACAGTTTACTCAAGTCTTGACTCTATGATATGGTGGGGGGAGGGGGGGATGCTGCAGATTTTACCACAATAAATTGAAAAGTTATTTACTACTGAGACTATATAAAGGTTTTAAAAAAGAAACAGTTACAGTTACCCGCATTTCCTGTGTTGGAGAGCTCTGAATTAGGTAAATGGCTGAGTTACAATACATTTGCATGTAATCAAGTGGATTTTTGCAGTACAAGTGAACCTCTATATTCACCACCCCTTTTTTTTTCGCCCAAAAAATGCTCCGATATTCATCCAATAATCCAATATTCGTCACAAAAAGTATATAATTACCTAAAAATTGAAGGGTCTGCTATCAATAGTAACCCTACTGCACCAGTGATTCCCGCTCTCTGCTTCTCACTGAAGAGCTTGGGTGTGACGTCACCACTGTACCAGATTCGGTGAGGCCACTTCTACCCTCAGAGCTAATCTCTTCATACTTGGAGCCTGGCTAGTATGATCATGTGACACCCAGCAGGAACTCTGGGAAAGCAGAGAGTAGGTCTCCTATACTAAATGCTACTACTCCTAAAAAAAAAATCTACTGTGCTCCCAGTTCAAAGTGCTACCCTCCATTTACCCCGTTGTCTTTTTATTTATGTATCGGATTCAGGGCTGGGGCTGGATTATTTTGATTTTAGTTGATTCCTATACCTAATACATTTTCTAGATTTGTCAGCCCCTCAGGAATATAGAGATTCTACTGTATTCCTGCGCAAAATGGCGCTGATATGAATTGAGTAGCACTGTTTTGATCACCATATGCTACAAAATAGTCTAAAATTGTCAGAGGAGAATGAAGGGTAAAGACAATAATAAGCTTTCAAAAATTATAAAGAAAAACCCTATTTAGAGAGAAATGTGATGACAGGATATAATTCTGTGAAGTTAGTGTTGGGATAGTGGCTAGTTTGAGGAAGTACCAGTATAGATGGGGTGAAATACAGAACATAGAAGTAGCAGAAGTGATATTTCATATTATATGGGAAGTACAGCAAAATATGTAAATTGGTTGGATGTTGCAAAAGCCCATAGACCGTGGCCACAATAGATTGGCCATGTGAATCTTTTTATTTTGTTTGATAGCTAATTTGTTACTTAAAAAAATTGCATTTTTAGAAACTATATTGGTCTATCTATCTATCTATCTAGATCAAGAGTGGGCAAGTTTGGTCCTGGAGGGCCATACACAATCCTGGATTTGAAGATATCCTTTCTGTGCACAGGTGAGTCAATCAGGATAACTATAGAAGTAACTGACTCAACTGTGCACAGCAGGGATATCCTCAAATCCAGACATGTATATGGCCCTCCAGGACCGAGCTTGCCCACACCCTGATCTCGATATAAGGATATAAATTAAAGGAAGTATACAAACAATTGCATATTGTGTGCTCTTTAGCAGTATATCAGCTGATTTATCAGGTTAGCTTGTTTTTATCGTGTTTTCTTCCAGTTTAATAAATAGTATATTTAATTTGTTTTTTTTAAAGAGGAAAGCACATAAAATGCATGTTGGTGTTACTATATAGATAGTGTTATGGTAGTCTGAGCAGTTATGGCACATTGAGTAATCCTACGTTCCTCAAATAAGTAGCCGCAAGGGGAGGCCGCAAGCTACTTGTCTATTCTATTTGCAGCCTCCGGCCGCTTGCGGCCGTCGAGCTGCGATCCCTTGCGATTTGCTCAATCAGCTTACTTCCGTCAAAGCCTTTGATCTAACGCAGCTGCAAGAAAGCCTGAATCGCTATTCTAATACTACGCTCACCTTTCCGTCAAACCCGTAAATTGATTTGAACCGAGCCGCAGCTTACATACACCAAAGAGGTCCCGCAACTCTCTTACTTAAAAAATGTAACACAAACTAAGCAAAATATAAAAGCCATCCTGTATTTTTCTTAGAAGTGAAAGTGATTTTAGGCCTTAGAATAAATAGCACAACATTCCCCTACTCTCAAATCGGCAAATAAAAAAAAAAAAAAAATTCATGTAAATTTTTCATCATAAAGTCCGAAGGGTTTCAGCATCCAAGCCCCTAGGACGTTTGTGTCCAACCTCCTGAGCTTGGAGATTCAAATCCGTCCGACTTCATGACGGATATGTAACCTGCAATAAAGTCTTATTTATGCCGATTTGCAAGTTTGAGAATTTTGTGCTAATAATTCTAAGACCTAACATCACTTTCTCTTTTAATAAAAGTACAGGATGGCTTTTTTTATTTGCTTATGAAGTGCTACGTTTTGACATTAAGACCTATGACCTTGATTGACCTCCAAACCCACGACTCACTATTCGCGGCCGCAAGATCGTGACTCATGGTTCAAGGCGGCAAACTCAGAGCACTGTAAATACAAATATAAATTCAAGACAGCACTGTAAATTATGGGGTACACAATGGGTGACATGAGAATTAAAGGCACAACATTCTCAAGCTGGCACATCGCCACAAATACTTGATTTCACGTTTTAATTTATGTCCAAAGTCAGACGGGCTTGAATAACTGCCAAGCCCGTAACTCGTTATTCAAGGCCGTCTGACTTTGGATATAAATTAAAGGTGAAATCAAGTATTGTATTGCTTGAGAATGTTGTGCCTTTAATCCTCATGTCACCCATTGTGTACCCCATCATTTACAGGGCTGTCTTGAATTAATATTTGCATTTACATTTCTAGATTGCGGCCTTGAAAACACGAGTTCCGGCCTTGTGGCCGCAATCCTGTTCAGCCACGGAAATGCCTACTGCCGATTGCATGGTTTACTTGCAGCACTGCACATGTGTACGGACATAGCGCTACGCGGGGGCGTACACCCATCGCAAGGAATCGCAGAGTTGTGGCCGTTTGCGGCCCAGATTAGAATGAGGCCCATTGTTGGTGTGGGTCCTCTTCTTGTTTCTCTCTATGCGCATAAGCATCATCTTATCCTTGAGTGCCCAAAACAGGATAGGATTTAACCGTGCTGAGCATAGGGAAGTCATTCTGATTGTTTCACCTTGGCAGAGAAAGGAAATCCTAAAATCCTAGCTTGTGTTAAGACATCTTCAATACTTCACTCTTTAGTACATAAGTGTCTCTTCCCAAGCCTTTCCCTAGTTGTCTATGTCTGGTTGTATGTGTCTAGAGAACCGGACATAGCAGTTGTACATAGTAGATTTATGTATGTATTCTTATCGCCACCATTTTAATTTGCCATCTAAAATTCTGCATGTTCTCCTAAATTGCATACAATAATAGGAACAGAAACAAATTCTACTCATCTGCCTTTATCAAAGATTGAGCAAGATAAGGAAAGAAATTCTCATCTGCAAGCTGAATTTCTAATTAAGAGATGTAATTTACTGCAAAGCTTTAAATTAGTCTTGAAAATGTAATTACTGGTTCTGGAATATAGCATCATGAAATGTTAATTATTTACACATTTTTATGAAGTGTGTCTACTATTTTGTATAGGCAAAGTGGAAGATATTCTGGTGTTTAAAAAAATGCTCTCATTTTAATAGAGTAAAAAAAACGTAAATATATTATGGATTTGGTCTGCTTTAAGACAATGCATTTGTTCAAGGACGGTACTTTCTGGAGAATTATATCTGGGAAAGTATTCACTAGTTAGAGTGGAAAATCCATCCACTGTTAGAGCTTAAAAATACACGGGTCATCAGCATTTTATTTATTTTTGAATTGTTTCATCCACATTTTTTATTGAATAAGATTGCTTGACAGACCAAGATTCAGTCAGTCTATTTTATTCATTTATTGATTGCACTCTGTCATGATTAAAAATCGTAGGCTGTCTTTGGCAAAACAATAGGACTTCAACCAAGAATGTACCCTATTTGCTTAAATGGCTAATTATGTATATTTTTGTTTTAAAATGTCATTAAAACATTTTAATATATGTATGGTAAAGTTATATTCTTCGTCCTCCCTTTAGATTTCATGGGTAGGACACATCTGCTGAGGTCACTGATCAAACTAGTGCACTGAAGCAAGGGTACTAGGTGACCAAGCTTTGTATAAAAGTACTCATACAGGAGCTAAGGGATGCCAAGTCAAAAAACTTCTTCCTTATGACAGGTTTATATTACAGTGAGTTAAGTCTTAGCTAGATAAACAAATCCATGTATTTAATCTGCAATTGGCCAAGAAGACTGATAAATCTTGTGACCTGGCCTCTGATGACCGATTTAAGTTGCATGTTTTCATCTGTAAATACAAGTGCAGTTAATTACTATGAAAAATGAAATGAACTCCCAGAATAATCATGGAAATATGTTAATTTATATTTGCTTTTTGTTTTTCTACTTTTAGTCATGGCTGCACATGGTACAACAAACTGAACAGCTAAGTAAAATTATGAAGACCCACGCAGAAGAGCTCAATGCAGGCCCACTCCACCGCCTTACCGTCATGATCAAGGAAAAGCAGCTAGTAAAGAAGAGTTACATCAGTATCCATCAGCAAATAGAGGCAGAGATGTGCAAGGTACATGAATCTGATATAATCTGCTATATATGGCTAAAACTGTAGAATCACTTTGAAGATTTACAAATATTAAGTTATCTCATAGACTAAGACCAGACCAGATTATTTTGTATAATTCCTGTGTGAGCTACTGATTCATTTTAAAAATATAATTTTTTATATAATATTTTTATATTTCTTCTACTTAACCCTAGGGTGCTGCCATGTTGGCTTTTTTTTTATCATGTCCTGTACCTCAGGTGTCAATGTGTGTTGTAGGTAGTTAGCAAGCCATCGGATTGCTGTGATCTCCTTTTAGCACTTTCTAAAGAAAATGAGCATAGTGAGCAACTTTCTATTGGTTCACATAGCTATGTTGCACTGGCTCTAGCACTAGAAGGTACAGAAGTGGATCAATAGATTTTAAACTCAAAGACAGGGTCCTTTACTTATTGCCATGTGTTTAATATTGTATTTATTTTTTCTTTGTATTTAACACTTGTATAGCGCTACGCAATATGTTGGCGCTTTACAAAAATAGTATCACCTATATAGTTATGAGCATGCAAGTTGTTGCTAACGCTTGCGGGCTCGCATAGCGAGCCGTGGGCCTGGCGAAGCGAGGGCCTCAGTTGCTGGCATGGAGCGCCGAAGGCAAACACGACACACCAATTACGACCCTCACAAACTTTTCCTCGCAACACAAACAACATACGACACACGTTAAAACACATTACGACCTCGCAACACTCGGACGCAACTCGCGAACATTACAAAATTCAAAACACAATACATACACACAGCACATACATAAAAAACTTACTAGGACCTCAAAAAAACTTACACCTTGATTTCACTCAAAATAAAAGAGTTTACACACTAAAAAATTTGGTAAGCGACAGAAAAAATGGCCGCCGAGCAAAACGAAAACGAGGCTACACACGCAAATACGATATGAGACACGTTAGCACACATTACGACCTCGCAAAAATCGGACGCAACACGCGAACATAAAAACCTTTAAAACACAAGAAATACACACAACACACACATAAAAATCTTACCTACAGCAAGAGGAACCATCCAGCAACTCAAAAAAGCAAGTTACACCTTCATTTCAATAAAAATAAAAGAGTTTAGACACGAATAAAATCGCTAAGCGAGAGAAAAAATGTCCGACGAACAAAACGAAAACGAGGCTACAGCACTCTAAACACGGAAAACACCACAACACACTCGCAAAACACCACAAGAAACTCGCAAAACACCACTAAGCACCTACGGATAATCCGCGAAGTCGCATACCACAGATTACCCGCCATTTTACGCCAACGGTTTGGTCTCGCGCACGCACACTATTACACTGCACACATTCACCACGCTTACACAGCAGCTCCACAGCACTAATGCTGCAGCAACATCAAAACACATTGCCAGCTCTTCAACACAATGCTTCAAAATAGGTCAAGTATATTCATTTATTAATGTATTATAGATTTCATTATTATACACCAAACAGCATTAGCTCACTTACAATTTCATTGCCGTCATTTTTTGACGGGCAATTCGCTAGTTAATAATAATAATAATAATAATAATAATAATAATAATAATCAATAGGAAGCTGCTGGCCGTGCTTTGTTTGCTGTAGGGAATGCCAAGTATTGAGTCACATATTGCTATCCACACACCCTACACACTATGAAGAAAGAGAGAATCCAACATGGCAGCCTCCTAGAGGCTAGAAGAAAGAAATTATAATAATTAAAAATTCTTAAATCCTCACCTGGTAACAGCATTAGAGGGCACATTATGTAAATTAGTTTTTCTATGGCAAAATGTTAATTTCTAACAAATCAGTCTCTACAAACAGTGAATAGTAACGCTAATAAGCCAGAGGCAAAGCAAGAGATATCATCTTATAAACATGTATTTACTAGCCATGGCAATGCTGTTTGACACACAGTGTAAAGCTTTTTGTACTCTGAGGACCTTTGGCACTCATTGCAAGCCTCTCCTCTCGTGTACTTTTGCTCCTCTGAGCACCTTTGTTGCTCATCACAAAGACAGATAGATAGATATTTATATATATATATATATATATATATATATATATATATATATATATATATATATATATATATATATATATATATATATATATATATATATATATATATATATATATATATATATATAAATATCTAAGTATGCTGAAGACTTGAGAGATTCAGAGTTCTGGGGGTAATTATCATTTTTTTCATTTGCTAGAAATACTACAATGTTATTAGTGGGTGTATCCAAAAGGCTGGCAGGTAAAAAATGCAAACTTCAGTGTAAATATATTGTATGTAAATGTAATTTTCTAATGGCATTCAAAAATACTTTGTTACCCAAAATGTTACCTATAGTTTAAAATGATACCATGATTGGAAACACCACTGTGTCATTTTAAGCACACTGCATTGGCACATGTATTTACAATGTCATTTTGTCAGTGTATGTTTAATGGTGCATTTCACCCTGTACCCAATCTCAATGATATTGTTCCTAGGTCAATAAACAATTTCACATTTGAAATTTATAATTAAAATGGCAGCAGAAAAGCCAGGGGAGTCTACACAAGGCAACTGCCGCAGGCTTTGGCTCCAACAATGACAGGTCGGTGCTGGATCATTACAGCCTCAACTGTCCAATTTATAATTTAGATCAGGCCCTCAGCATTACTAGTTCAATAGATTGAGCTATTCTTTTGTGTATACACATACTTATTTATTTGGTATGTTTTGACTCTGCACCTTTGGGGCGGCTGTTACTCAACTTAGCCATGGGCGGAAATAATATGGTCCTTGATCAGTGCGTGTTTGATGTTTTCTCACAGCCTACTAGCTCCATGCCTGTCTCTCTTTTTATTATAAGATTCATAGAATAAGTTTAAAGAAACAGGGTTACAGGGTTTCTAAAGTTACGAGTTACAGGGTATCTAAATTCCACTTGTAATTCAATAAAGGACCACTGGGCCTATGAGGGGGGAAGGGCTGAGGTGACCTTTTCAGTCTAATCCAATTATATATCAAGGACTTCAGACTTCTCCCACTGTCCTCCTCTCCCGCCACGGGACCTTAAGATCTAAATCTCAGGAAGTGATGTAACAAACACAAAATGGATTCCTGTACTTAACCAGCAGAATCTTCAAAAAATCTAAAAAGTCTGCCATGACTTACATCGCTGCTAATGTTGTTTTATTACATCTTTCACAAAGAAGTGCTTTTTTTTTATTGAACTACGGTGCTCTTTTAATATAATAATGAACTAGCAAAGGGATGTGCTGATGTTGTTTTGTTACCTGTACTTATGGAAACCAGTTAGCTTGTTCAGTGTATTGCAAATGTGTCTTCTGTCCAAATATGTAGGAACATACATTAAAAAGTAATTGAAGTAGGCTGGTGGGAACAAGAAAAAACATGCCGTGTTGATTTACGTTGTAATGACCTACTTTTGTGAGTGTTTGCCAAAATTGTCCAAATAACACACTGTTTTATTGACATTGCACTTCAGTTTTAGTTTTAAGTGACACTAATAGGTTCAAGGTTTTTAGCTTTGTCCACTAAATGAAAAACACATCTGGGTTCAATTTCATATAATTTGTCATGAGTTTAAAAATATTTTTTCTTTCTTTTCTTTTTTTCTCAATTGTGTGTGTTGCTCAGGATGCAAATCTGCTACAACCGGTGCATTACTGTGCTGGTTCACATTGCAAAATACTACAGAAATAGCGATTCATTTATCAGTCCCAGGCTACTTTGCACAATACATATGTAATATACAGTTGCATATTTTGCAGCAAGTTTGTTTTAATTAATTAGCAGGTATCACATAATGCAACAGTTTCAAGTTTGAAATGGTTTAAGAAATAATAGGTGTAAATTGCAAGATTTTATGAATTGTGAAGAAATGTGTGTATTGGAGCAAATGAGATGGACAATTTAAGTTAAGTTGGAAAATAGAAGAGTGGTGTAAACATTGCTTTACCCTAGTGCAAAATGGGAGACTTTATTTGGACTTCTACGGACCACCTTTTGCCCTAATACTGAATGCCAAATATTGTATCTTTGTTAACAATTAGGTCACCAAAACAGAACTTGAAAAGTTGAAGTCAAGCTACAGACAACTAACAAAAGAAGTGAACTATGCCAAGGAGAAGTTCAAAGAAGCAGTTACAAAAGGTACGTCCATACAATGTTCACCTGTCATTATTACGGTGAGCATTTACAATGCTTCCTATTGTAATTTATTGTTAGACACATTGTTTTTTTAAATGATGAAGTGTAATAACCACCAATGGATTCAAAAGGAAGTTGTTATAAAATCGGTTGAATGATATATTGTTTGTACTTAGAGGCAAAAGAGTAGTTGTTAGTTCCTGGTTTTATTCATTTGTGAGATGTAATTACAGTTAATTAACTAATTCTGGTTATGGTTATATTTTAATTTGGATCTGTTTGTAATTTCATATTTGATATTCTCTTCCAAAATGATTAGATCCCTTGAAAGCTACTGGAAATTAAGAATAAGCATATGTTCATAAGGGGCTTTAGGCATTGACACTTGCTCTCTGCATTGTGTGTGTGTGTGTGTGGTGTGTATGTAATATATGTGTGTGTGTGTGTTTGTATATGTGTGTGTGTGTGGTGTGTATGTAATATATGTGTGTGTTTGTATATATATATATATATATATATGTATATGTGTGTATCTATATGTATATGTGTGTATCTATATGTATATGTGTGTATCTATATGTATATGTGTGTATATATATATATATATATATATATATATATATATATATATATATATATTATACACTAGTACACTAGATCCTGTACCTTTTTTTTTGCTTTTACATTTTATTTTGCATTGTTGTTTATTTTTAATTATGGAAATAAAAGTTGATCAATCTTGTGTCCTCTGGTTAACTGTTGCACGTACAGAAAACTGTATTGACATCATCATATATGTAGGGAATCAACATTTTTTTTGTGTGCTTTTGTAGTAAACTGCATTAAATTACACTTACTGGCCACTGCCTACTATATGAAATAACAATCAGCTGTTAATACATTTGAATTGGTGAGCACAGGTGTTCTTATTTCTTAGTGACAATCATCTCTAATCTCTCCTTGAATTTGAACTAAATCAGGGGAATCCATCTAACTTATTTGATCTCAAAATATCTATGGAGGGACAAGATAGAAGTAATTGGGTAGAAGGGGTAAGGAACTTATTAACTAGTCATGGGAAGGAGATGCTACAAACCCCCAAATATAATTGAAAGTGAGTAAATGCAATTATTGTTACAGATTGGAAATGCAGCTAAGCACGGGCAAATTCTAATAATGGGAGATGTTAATTTACCCAGAAATAAACTGGATAAATGAGACCAGCAGTTCAGCTAAAGGGAGCAGGTTCTTGAGTACACTCAGGGATTATTATCTGGCCCAGGTAATACAAGAGCCTACTAGAAAAGAAGCTCTTAGATTTAGTCATCACAAATAATATAAATATACAAATCTCTAGTACGCCCTCATTTTGGGCACCACTACATAAAAAGGACATTTTATAGCTGGAAAAGGTACAGAGGAGGGCAACAAACCTATTAAAGGGAATTTACTCTACTCTAGAAAAAAAGGTTGAACTTGATGAATTAAAGTCTTTTTTTCAACCTAAATTACTATGGCCCTTATTCAATTGCGATTTGGCTAATTGAATAGTGCTCTAAATAAGCACATAACATATTTTTTTTCAATATGTTTTTAGTTAGTGAAAACCTTGCTTTTGGATAGATGTTTACTAACTAAAAACGTCTTTAAAAAAATATGTTATGTGCTTATTTAGACCCCTATTCAATTGGCCAAATTGCAATTGAATGAGGGCCTTTGTAATTACAATGAGCCAACATCATTTGAGAAACCTTAAAATCTGACTAATATATATATATATATATATATATATATATATATATATATATATATATATATATATATATATAAATTTGGTTTTCTCTGTAAGATAACAAAGTACCTGTAATTTTAATTTTGGTATTTCAATGGCCTCTGAGCTCTGGGGAAAAAAAAAAGAAACTTGTGTTAAAGTATGTAACAACATTAGCACCTTTTGTATTCTATGATCATAAATGGATTTTTAGAGAAAATATAAAGTTACCAAACTCTGTGTGTCCTGTGTTTCAACTTCAGACTGCTGACCTGCCCTTTGGGGGTAGGTTATCCATTTAATTGTATTATTTTTAAGTGCCATAACCGCCTTTCAATAGGACCAAATAAACCTTGCCTTCATACAAGGTCCTTCCTGGATTACCTATCATTTTAGGTATGAAAGGAAATATTGGCCTCTGGAAAAGGAAAAGAATGAATATCATATTGTTTAGACAGTTCTTTTCTTTACATATTTTAAAAAACATTTTCCTCTTTTGTAAGTCAAGTTATTTAACAGAGCACAATTCAGCAGTCTCTAAATATTCTTTTCCATGGGATCAGACTGCAATACTACCGTATATTTCTTTTTCATAAATGGGCCCAAATAGTTTGCTCTGTCAGTGGACCCAAAGGTTCACTGATCTTGTTGGCCGGCTTTCTCTGTTTTTAGATTGAGCAACTAAGTTTGTCATATTTATATAATTGGTGGTTAATAAGTGAGGTCATCTAATACAAGATTTAGAACAGCGGTATGAAATACAATTCCAAAATGTTGTATTCCATAGTCTTTAAAGAAACATGAGCATGTTTGAAATGTGTTGATAGTAATCCAGAAGTGTACTGAAAGGTAGCTCACTGTACATTTTACTAAGCTTTTTTTGTTCCCTGTTAATATACAGCTGCAGAATTTGTAATGGAGAAATGTCCTTGTTAAATCGACTAAATGTTAAGCACTCTGTACAATTAAAAAAAAAAAGCTCTGTTAGTCACTATAAGACCGCTATTCAGCATGAAACAGCATGATTTCTCTGTTCAGTTTATTACACCTTTAAATTACACAAGACACACTTCATGTTTGTAGATATTTCCTTCCCAGATAGTGCTTCTTGTCCAACAAATTCTCTGCATTGGTGGCAGGCCAGCTATCCTCTTGTGTCTCCTAATTAGTTTGGTGTTAAATCATTCTGTAGGGGAAAAAACAAATATACATATGCTTTCTGAAAGCAGAGAACACCAAATGTGTTTGCACAATTTTGCCTTATTTACTGGTCAATGTGCTAATGGTGTGAATGGAAAATCCGAGCTTGGGTACAATGCACATATCAAAAAGAAACATTGTGCTTCAGTAAAGTAGAAATGATATAGCTTTGATACCAGTAGCTCTAGTCTAGTTGTAAAGCTAATTGCGCTAAACATTGCCATTGCATTCTGTTTTCACTATTGCAGCTGAATAAGCTGACTACTCTGGTTCAGAAAATACAACCAAGTTGCTCATGATTTTCACAATGCAGGTACTGCATTACTTTAATGAAAAACAAACACACTAATTATCCTTCTCTCCTTTAACTTTGCAGGAAAAGAGACTGAGAAAGCTAGAGATCGCTGTGACAAAGCCACCATGAAACTCCACATGCTCCACAATCAATATGTTCTAGCACTAAAAGGAGCTCAACTTCACCAGCATCAGTATTATGATGCCACTCTGCCACTCCTACTAGACTCTCTTCAGAAGATGCAGGAGGAAATGATAAAAGCCCTGTAAGAAATATACACTTATGTATATGAAAGCGGATTAAAATTTGGGATTGATCCAACAGACAAAATTTCACAAATTACATAATTCATAACTTAATTGATAACAGAGTTGTGACTCACATTATGTATAATCAGTAATAGAAAACATAACATTATAGAAGTTCTTTTTCAGTGAAATAAACATGGTCGAAGCAGATTTTAAAATCTCAATTTCTTTCATATAAAAATATGAAATATATGTGCTAATTATTAATGGATGCTAAAAATAGCTGTACTATGTCTATTGTAATATTTGCAAAATCCACTAACCTTGTGCATCCCTAATTCATCAAATGAGCACCGGTCTATCAGTTGGGGGAAAAGTCAAATGTAAAGAGCTAGAATAAGTAACATTTTTTTTTTTTATACTGTTAAAATGAACATTGTTATTCTTTGTTAAAGCACAATGAAATTCTGAAGAACTAAGCCATGTTTAGATTTTGTTCTGTAAAAAAATGTTAAATATACAACAGGCTGTAATAATTATTAGTAAGAGATTATGATCCAGAGGGAGTTTTGGTCCGGTCCGCAGAGAGTTCAAAGCGCTAATGCTGCAAATATTCAGTGGTTGAGAGAGGTGAATTTTCAGTTAACATTTTAAAATTGTATTGACTTTTAGTTGTTTAGAAATTAATTAAGCCTGGACGTATTATTTAAGATGGTTTTAAAGAACCACTTTAGTGTATTTACAAGTAAACCTAATTTGTTTCTTTCCTGAGCATAGTATTAATATAAAATAAATAAGTTAACATTTCTCCTTCGCTTTTAAGCTGCTTATTTCATTTTACCTGCCATGACCAGATCTGTCTCTTTGCTGGAATATGATGGAGCTTGGAAGCATACTGAGCTCTTGTCACTGTCCCTGTCCCATGACATTATTAGCTCCGCCCTCTCTGCCTCCACAGAGGTAACAACTCTATTGTAACATGCTTGCGGTAGCCCCTTAAGTCCTACCCAGTAACACTGCATGAGCCATTGTAGCTCCTCTCCATTTACTGAGCATGCTCAAGCAGAACCTACACTTGTTAGACTTTATAATAGCCTGTGCACAGCAAACATACATATGAGCTTTACTTGTAAGTGCAGTACAGAGTTCAATTACGCTTGCAGCTACTAGAACTGTTCAACAATGTTTAGTGAATAACAATTGTTTCTAAATTAAAATATTACAAATGGATTTTCAAATGTTCATTAACAATTTGACTTTATTTAAAAACCTCATATCTTTGATATGGAAATACATTGTAGTACACTTATAGTAATTTAATATAATAAATAACAGTTGCTCCTGTATGTGCTTTTTTTTTTTTGTGCTTAAATTGCTAATTTTAAGGAAATATGTGAATTTGAAAAGATTAACCTAGACTCCATGTTAAGCCTGCACAGTAAAATTGATTAATCACTTAGAAAGATGAAACATCTCTGCTAAGAGGACAGCGAAACAGAAAAGAAAGTGCGAGACAAAATGAGTTAATCAGGAAATACAAGAAGTAAGTTTAGGGATATAACTATCCCTAAATTAGAAATATTTATTGGTGTACAATAGGCTTAAAAAGCACCATATTCACATAAATAGGAGCTTGAAAGCTATCCATCAGGAATTTTACTAAATTTACCATAGTATGCTTTTTTGTTTTTGATCATGTATGCTAAGTTGAAATGTTAACCTACTTTTTTTTCTGATCTGTTTTTTTTTTTTCAGTAAAGGAATTTTTTATGAATATTGCCAGATTACAAGTTTGGTATCAGAGGAAATAGTGACAGTCCATAAAGAAATTGAGTCGTCTGTTGAAGAGATAAATCCAAGCACAGAGTATGAAAGCTTCATTGAAAAACACAGGTAAATAATTTTATGTACTAATTATTTAATAAGCCTTTTTCTTGCCTGCCAATAAAATAAAAAAACAAAAACAAACTGGGATGTGCAATCTAGAGATTCTGAGCCAAACCTAGCGATGTACGGAATACACAACTTTATTATTATTTTTTATTTTTTTATGTATAGAACATTCCAGAAATCTAGGGGCAATGCTAGCACGCACCAGAACGGGACAGATGGTGCCTGAAAAGGAACGAGAACCTCCCAATTGGTGTATTTAGTCTCATTACAGTTGTGAATGTTAATCCATATCTGTTTGTTTGAATGGACATGTAAATAAAAACATGGTATCATTTAAAATAACTTGCTATAGAACTTAAAAATATGTTAAAAATTGTAATTCTGTGCAAATGGAGGTATTTTTTTAGAGAGTTCATATAAGTTAGCTGGGGCAGTGCCATAAATAACAATAATTACTCAGAGCTTTAATTATGCTATTTTTTTTTATTATATAGATTCAGATTTAAAAGAGGTGTCCATTTTTTACTTTCTGAAATATTACTGCAAATTGAATACTTCCCTTGTAGTTGCTGTAATTCTCGATTTAAAGGCATGTCGGAAAATCATGGATTATGAATGCATCTGATAAAAGAGAATCAAACACTTAATAAACATTAATAAACATTAATACATTTACACTAGAGTTTGAATAATTTCTTTATTTTTCTGGTAGTTGATTTTGTGAAGGAATGCTGCTGAAAATCCAAGCCAAATTATCATAAAATTCAGAATTTGTTGTAGCCAATCAGGGGCAGCTACAAGACTGTAGCAGTATGGGAATTCATCATCAGGCCAGAAATCCCATGATCATTTGCTGCATTATTTTCCCATCACGTACTTCTCTCTCCTCTCCTCAATTGCTCTGGAAAAGGTTAAAACCAGGGTGAGGGGACTTGCACCTGAACTTGCCATAATATATTTGTTTGCTTTAGGTCACCAGAGAACATGGAACAAGACATAGAATTTGACTTATCTTTACTAGAAGAAATTGAAAACCTGCAGGCTAATGAGATCATGTGGAATAACCTCACTGCAGAGAGTTTAAATTCAATGTAAGTGTTTTTGTGAATGTTTAATGCATTTTGAAAATGTTGTATTTTGTGTATTAGGTTGTGTATTAGGTCCACACCTACTGGGTAAAAATTGACCCTCTTTTTATTTCTAAAATAAGTTTGTGTTTGTAATTTAGAGTGTAAAACTATAAGGTAGTATTCTTCTAAAATAAATCACAATGACATGTTTAAGATGTTACCGTTGATTTAGTTATGAAGCTTTTCAGTAGGGAAGTACTGCTTATACAGCAGCCTTCCTCTTTATAAGCATTACAGAGAACTGTCTTTTTTCCTAGAATTAATAATAATTTATGTTACAGGCTAAAGACCGCGTGTGAGGAACTTATACAGGTGCAGCAATCCATTGTGAGCAAAGAAGAACATTTGTCTGAGCTAGAAAAGAAGATAGAAGAATCTGCTCTTACTTGTGAAAAAAAGTCAGAGTAAGTGTCAGGATTGGACATGCGGTAGCAAGCAGAATCACTCAAGATGCTGCCCATTTTGAGTGTTTGAAGAGACACTTTTTACTAAATTGTTTGTTGTGTCGTGACTTAATGGCATATTTATTTTCACATGTTATATCTTTACTAGCGACTTGCCCGTCAAAAATGACGGGACAATAAAATTTGAAGTCATGGCAATGCTGTTTGCCACACAATGTAAAGCTTTTTCTACTCTGGTGACCTGCGGCGCTGATTGTGAGCCTTGCCCTGAGCACCTTCGGCGCTCATTGCAAGCCTCTCCTCTCGTGTACTTTTGCTCCTCTGAGCAACTTCGGCGCTCTTCACAAAGAGAGATATATATATATTTTTTCTTTATTTTGTTAACTACTAATGAATCCCGCGTCTCGTAATTTATTTTTCTCTAAGTCCCGTGTTGGTCTACTGCTTGCAGGCTGGCGATCCTGCGTTTACTAAGTGTTTGTTTAATGGCTAAGTCCCGCGTGTTTCATTGCCTTCACTGCTCACCTTGCTTCGCGAGACTCGCAGGCGATGAGCGCCTTTGGTGCTCATTGTCCAAGTTGTACGCACCACGCAAAGCGTGACAACGTCTCGTAGTTTGACAACTATTATATGTGATTCTATATTTTCAGTAATGTTTTTTCAGTAGTGCTGTTATAGACAAAGAAACAACGGTTTCATGGCTTAGAAGAACAAATGGGCCCATCTAGTCTACGCCATTCTATCTACTTTAACATTTTGGCTTAATTCACCATCCGCATGTCTGAAAGTATGTAATATAAATGGTGGTGACTTCAGCTCACTGGTTAACAATGATCTGTGTGATATTCTGTCAGAAGGAAAATTAGATTTGAGTCTGATGCTGCAATATTGCTATTCCCAACAAAAGGCCTGTTGAATAACATTTTATATATGTTTCTGCTACAGTTGACCAGGAGAAGTGCTATGTGTCTATTATATACATGTAATTCAATATAATATGTTCAAGGACCACTACACTTGAAAATAGGTAACGTTTTTAGAATGAGCAAAATACATTCTCTGATTTATTTCTTTTATTTGCAATTATGCTGCTGTGGATTTTACCATTTTAGTTCCCTGTGATCCATTTCCTAACATGTACTTCCTGTGATCTATATTCTGTTGTAGATGGAGACTTTGAATATTATATATTTGAATCCATTTATTCAACAAAAAAGGACGGTCACATTGCCAAAGTGCTCAATTTAGCATTTCCATTTACTTAAATTCATCTCATTTAAGATAATTTATTTTATAAAAATAAATGCACAAGGCATGCAATGTCTAACTAAAATATTCAGACCTATATTTGGATGAGTATATTAGATTTCCTCTCTTGTGAAACTATTTACTTTTTATTTCTGTCTCCCTCAATAGTGTTGTGCTTTTGCTAAGCCAGAGGCAAGCTCTTGAAGAACTCAAGCAGACGATACACCACCTCAAGTGTACAGAGGCCAAGTTAGCTGCCCAAAAAGAGTTGCTGGATCAGAAAGTCCAAGAGAACGATGGGAAAGAACCACCCCCTGTAGTAAATTATGAAGAGGATGCAAGATCTGTTTCGTCAATGGTGAGTCACGCTTGGTGTACATAATATCTTTTTTGCTACAGTGTCATTTTAAGTTATTTGGTGCCTTGCATGTCTGTTGTGTAATACAGATTGATACAAGGGCATATTATATTGTTGATAAAATTGATCAGATTGAACCCCTGAACCAGTGCGCCCCCACTGACCCTTCTCTAGCATGGAAGCCAGTGCTATATTTTCAACTCCTTGTTCACACTTTTCCTTTTTTAGGGCATTTGTCTGCTCTTTGTTTATATTTATATTATTTATCTTTTATTTTTCTAGAACTCCTTTTCATATTCATTCTTGGCCGATTCACCCATACATTTACCAAAATACCCAATTCTTTTCATATTTAATTGGATTCCATTCTCTTAACAGCTTATGTCTTTGATAATTAACATAGTGTAGTATGTACGCTTTTTTGTATCTTTTTTTTGTGAGGTTAGTGTTTTGTTATATGCAGTCAGTAATCTAACTGCAGTTAAAAAGTAAAACAAATACAACTGTAGAATAAAGAATCTAGATATAAACTAATGAGATGCTAGATTTGTGTTGATCTCACTCCTCTCTAATGCATATTGTTTGTCAACAACAATAGCTGTATATTTGAAATCTCTACAGGTTGTGATGCCAGTAGCTCAGTTTATGTGACACAGGTGCATAGAAAGAGAAAGCGATCCACATATTTGCTGAAAGCTTCTCTTTTCCAACTATTTCTATGCTTTAAATTTGCCAGGTGTCATTAAAGCTAAACATAAAAGCTGACATATTTTATAGGCATTCTATACTCACTACCGCTGTTCATAAGCTGTATATGAACTTGTCACTGTCACTCTTATGCGTTACATATATACGTGGGGAATTGTAAACAGTTAGATTTTAAGGTTTCTCAAATGATGGTGGCTCAGAGATATTTTGAGATCAAATAAGGTAGATGGATTCCCCTGATCTAGTTCAAATTCAAGGAGATGATTGTCACTAAGAAATAAGAGCACTCGGTGCTCACCAATTCAAATTTAGTAAGAGCTGATTGTTATTTCATATGGTAGGCATTGGCCACGAAGTGTAATTTAATGCAGTTTATTACAGAAGGGAGTAAGCACACAAAAAGTGGTGATTCCCTGCATAAACGTATTTCTCATTCCGTACCTTAACTTGTATTTTACCATCCCAATAAAGGAAATCACAGGGGATAAATGTAAAGATGTATAATCACTTATGAGATACTTGGGTATATATGTAAACCAATACTGTTGTCTCTTATAAGGTAACATCAAATCCCAAAATGGTTTTATATAAAAATAAATGCACAAGGCATGCAATGTCTAACTACATTTTC